>JAHIAM010020867.1:0-19445 GCA_021605205.1 Aegilops longissima | reverse complement strand
TTGCTTAATGTTAATATACGGTATTCAAGATATGTGAAACTCTTTGAGTGCGTAATTAAGATAAGTTTGATGCTTGATAATTGTTTTGAGATATGAAGATGATGATATTAGAGTCATGCTAGTTGAGTAGTTGTGAATTTAAAGAATACTTGTGTTGAAGTTGTGATTCCTAGCATGCACATATGGTGAACCGTTATGGATGAACCGAGCATGATTTATTTATTGATTGTCTTCCTTATGAGTGGGGTCGGGGACGGCGATGGTATTTTCCTACCAATCTATCCCCTAGGAGCATGCAATACTTTTCTTTGATAACTTCTAGATTTTTGCAATAAGTATATGAGTTCTTTATGACTAATGTTGAGTCCATGGATTATACGATTTTTCCCATCCTTCCAAAGAGCCTTTACCGCTGCACCTTTTGCCAATCATACACCCAATACCTTCCTCAAAACAGCCAATACCTACCTATCATGGCATTTCCAAGCCATTCCGAGATATATTGCCATGCAACTTTCCACCATTCCGCTTATTATGACACGCCCATTATTGTCATATTGCTAGCATGATCATGTAGTTGACATCGATTTGTGGCAAAGCCACCGTTTTAATTCTTTCATACATGTCACCATGTTTCATTGCATATCCCAAAACACACGGAGGCATTCATATAGAGTCATATTTTGTTCTAAGTATCGAGTTGTAATTGAGTTGTAAGAAAATGGATGATCATCATTATTAGAGCATTGTCCCAAGTGAGGAAAGGATGATGGAGACTATGATTCCCCCAAGTCGGGATGAGACCCACGACAAAAAAAAAGAGGCCATAAAAAGAGAAAAGGCCTAAATAAAAAATGAGAGAAAAAGAGAGAAGGACAATGTTACTATCCTTTTACCACACTTATGCTTCAAAGTAGCACCATGATCTTCATGATAGAGAGTCTCATTTTGTCACTTTCATATACTAGTGGGAATTTTTCATTATAGAACTTGGCTTGTATATTCCAATGATGGGCTTCCTCAAATGCCCTAGGTCTTCGTGAGCGAGTTGGATGCACACCCACTTAGTTTCTTTTGTTGAGCTTTCATAACTTATAGCTCTAGTGCATCCGCTGCATGGCAATCCCTACCACCACATTGATATCTATTAATGGGCATCTCCAAGCCCGCTGATACCTAGTTGATGTGAGACTATCTTTTTTGTCTTCCCACAACCACCATTCTATTCCAATATACTATATCCATGGCTCACGCCATGTATTGGTGAAGATTGAAAAGTTTTGAAATGTTAAAGTATGAAACAATTGATTGGCTTGTCATCGGGTTGTATGATTTAAATACTTTGTGGGGAAGATGGAGCATAGCCGACTATTGATTTTGTAGGATAACTTTTGGCCATGTTATTTTGAGAAGACATAATTGCTTATTAGTATGCTTGAAGTATTATTATTTTTATGTCAATTGAACTTTGTCTTGAATCTTTCGGATCTGAATATTCATACCATGATTAAGAAGATTTACATTGAAATTATGCCAAAGTATCACCCCATCAAAAATTTCTTTTTATCATTTACCTACCGAGGAAAAATTTGCTTGGGGATGCCTGAACGCCCAATGTATCTATAATTTTGATTGCTCCATGCTACTTTATCTATTGTTTTGGACTATAATGGGCTTTATTTTCCACTTTATATTACTTTTGGGACTAACCTATTAACCGGAGGCCCAGCCTGATTGTTGTTTTTGCCTTTTCAGATTTCAAGAAAGAATATCAAACGGAGTCCAAACGGAATGAAATTGAAACGTGATTTTCACGAACGGATCCAGAGACGGACCTGCCCGACCGGCCCACCCACGCATTCTTCCTCCTATATAACCCACGCACTTCCAAATGATCGAACAGGAGCCAAAACCTAATTCCACCGCCCAACTTCCCATCCACGAGATCCCATCTTGGGGCCTGTCCGAGCCGGAGGGGGATCCACCCGAGGGTGAGGGAGTCCGATTAGGGGTGTCCGAATAATACCATCATCACCAATATATCCCCGGACTATCATCATCACCAAACTCCAAGACTATGAAGAACAAGATTGAAGACTTCTCCCCTGTCCGATGGGACTTTCCTTGGGGAAGGCAAGCTTAACAAATGTAGATCTCCTACCATTGTAACCGACTTATGTAACCCTAGCCCTCTCCGGTCTATATAAACCGGATGGCTCTAGTCCCAGGATATCGTAACAACCCCACAATCATACCATAGGCTAGCTTCTAGGTTTAGCCTCCTTGATCTCGTTAGATCCACTTTTAAACATCCACAATATCAATATCAATCGAAAGGGACGAGGGTTTTACCTCCATCAAGAGGGCCCAACCTGGGTAAAACATCGTCCCTTGTCTCCGTTACCATCCGCCTAGACGCAACCGGGACCCCTACCCGAGATCCATTTTACACCGAATTGGTGCTTTTTGGGCCCTCTGTGCCACCGAAGGCCATGGCCTCTTCAATCGAAACGATGCGCCCCGGTGAGATTTTCCCGGACAGGTCCAGATTTCGGGACCGCGGGCCAACTCAGGCCATCCGAGGATCGAAGTACCCCCGCCCGGTCGGGAACCAAACCACGGCCGATATCCGCGGGCTTGATTTTGATGGATCCGAGCCACGCCGGCTCACGCCGCACGATGGATGACCTAACCGCACGGAAAACACCTTGGAGGCACACAACTGCACCATAGTCCGGAGCGCCGGACGAGGACGGATGGTGGACACCCCGAGTAACTTCACGGGCGATGGAGCCAACACTTACCTTGTCCCGCATAAAATGACCGAGGTGCCCTTCCCGCCGACTCAAACCTTCCCCCCGCCAAAAATCCGACCGATCATGGAATTCACCGCTATGAATTTTTCAAGATTCCCTTTTCGGGCAATCATAAATTCAAAGCATTTCGCATCCGAGAGCCCCGTAACCACGGCCGGATGGTTGGGACGGACGAGGAAGAAATTCAAAGCCCACCCACCACCCACTTCATAGCCACCCGATTTATTTAACCGACATACTCGAAATTCAAGACATCGCTAGACGATGCAGAGATTACAAGAACCAGCGCCACAGACCCGAAGACCATGCCATACGACATATACAGTGGACACCCCAAACGATGGGGACGGCGAAAAGCCGGAGGCCGATTCCAATGAAACAGCCCAAGCACCACGCGCCGCGCCGCTTAAATCCCGCCATGGCAAGAATGGAGATTCCAAACAGAGATAATAACACCCCGTAAAGTGCGACAACTCCCTCCAAAGACGATCCAAAAGGAGGAGGGGGCAAGCCCCACGAGAGGGCGCAGATTTAAGAGGTCGAGGATGACAATTCTTCCTCCCGAGACGGGGCCTCGACGACGATGAATTCGTCGGTTCGAGGATCCCGCAACAAGAGGTTGACGATAATACGGCAAAAGCCTAAAGAAAAGCAGCACGCTTCAAGTTGATCAAGACCATCGCCGACAGAGGACCGAGGTCCTCGCGTCAAGAGTATGAACCCGAACCCCTCCAAAAGTTACCAAAACGCAAGTTGCCCCCGATTAGAGGAGGAGGCAAAAACCCATCACCCCGCAAACGGCAGACGCCACCCGTGGCCGCGCAGAGGCGCATAAGCCCTCCATAAAACCGCATCGACGCCAAAAGCATGAACCACGGGGAACGCCACGACTTAGGGATATATTGAGGACAAGGCAAGAAAATCCAGATCTATCTATGGATCACGGGGCACCCAAGACCCACGATTAATACCGCCCCCGATATAACTACTCCGCCTTAACACAGAGATAACGCCTTCGAGCTACGCCGCGATATTGCTCAATACGAGGCGCCCGACACCCACTATGCTTCACGGACGGGTAATGGATCATCAAACCCGGGTTTAAACCCTAATATCGAATCCTACGATGGCACAACAGACCCGGGTTTGGATTGAGGATTATCTTCCATATACAAGGCCCGCTTTCCATCTTCACGCCATCAAATATCTCCCGCCGCTTAAAGGACCAGCTCGGCATTGCTAACAGCCTCCCCAGAGTCAATTGATGGGAGGACCGAAGGATTCCTGACAACTTGGGCACGAAAAGTACCAACCGGACGCAGATGACCTAAGCCACATAATCCGCACGCATTTAATCGCCGAATTCTCGACACGTTTAACAAAGAAAATCAAATCGCCGATCGCCGGATGAGGCCCGCTGCCTTCAAACATAACATCCCGGACGAGTGGCTGGCCCGCACCTAGGAAGAGAAGCCGAAACCATGGCAGCCCTCACATCACTCATGACCCGCTTTATGGGAGAGGATAGCTGGTAGCTCGAGAATAACCTCAAAAAAACGCGCAGTCCGGATACCAAGGACCGCAATGGCAGGTTGCGCCAAACAAAACAAACGCCCTTAACGGCGCAAGAATGAGAATACAATAACGCCGGATTCCGAGGCTCCAAACCCGTCAACGGAAGAAGCCATTCAAAAGAACCACCGCCCGGCCCAATTTGGACCAATACCGACCCCTTTTCAAATACATGGAACTTAAAAGCCAGCTAACCACACCAACAGATTGTTGGGTATTCAAGCAGAAATTAATCGCCAAAAAAAAGGACAAGGCACAAAGATGACGAGGAAGAGACCCGCCACCGCAAAGAGGACAAAGGGATTCCTCTCAAGTTCCTAAAATGATATACGCAACGATATTCCCAAGAGGGAGCGGAAGGCACTAAGGACGATACCTGGGAGCCACCGCCTAAAATTCAACCCATGGTCCCTTGCCCATCACTTTCGATCAAGAGACCATCCGACCAAGATCCATGGGGATTCGCCGATTGGTTTTGACCCAATCGTGATGGATTTCACCACGGAGTCCTGATGGACGGCCAGAGCCAACCTGCTTTATGATAAAAGGGCAAGATGGGCAAGACCCTTCAAGGATTAAACCTACAAAGACAACCTTCAAAGGCGCCAACCGTGTCAGGCCAATTGTAAGGCTCGCTCGAAGTGGTCTTCGATCCCGGATAATTTGCGAGTTAATCTTCAACATAGTCCCTCCGAGGGCTATCACGCCGCCGGACGAACCGCGGTTAAAATTCAACGCGGGCCGATTATGCATACCTTAAGCTCAAGATGAGCCCTCGTGGAGTCATCATGGCAATGGAAACACGAACGCCCCTCCGAACGGAGGAACAACAAGCCTCGCGAAGTACAAGCAGCCTTTAAGGTTTCGAGTTCGCCGAAACGACCGGACACGCCAAACGCCCGAGCAACATCAACAAGACCACCGCACGCCCGAGCACGAAGAATGCGGCCTTTAACCCCAGCCCCGGAAATTGTAAACAAACCTCCCGAATAATTACGCCTTTGAGATACCATGGGCATAGGGGAAAGGCACAACCACAACAGAAAGAGGCGGTTCGACCAACCGGCCCCTGTGTCGCTTTTTTTTTTATTTTTCTTTTTTATAAAACTCTCCCGGCGAACCCCCAACTCATGATGCAACAGCTGAAGGACAAAGGCCATTTAACACTGTGGTCTCCATCACGGCAAATTTGTTAAATAAACATTCCGCTGCCTACCCTCGAGGGAGACGCCTTTAATTTGTCCAACTTTGCTTTCCGCATATTTGTATCATTTCCACTCATGGATATCTTCTCTAAAATGCAGCACTTTTTGCCCATAATTGCATTACCTTATATATATATATGTTCATTTATTTACATGTTGCACCCCAATTTCAGGCCAAATACAAGGGGCTTATGTTCTCCCATTATGGTGTGATAAAGTCCTAACACTTTCCAAGTGCGGCACCTAACTTATAGCATTATATGAATCGCCCAATCATGTCTTGGGTCAATAGTTGGTTTTTTGCCCCATGTTTGGCACCTTACGCCCGTTCTATCGGCTAAGGTAGATGGAGAACCATACATCCGTAGCCGGGAACGCCAAAGGAGAAAGCTAAACGATTATAAGGCGAGAGACCTCGCTGTTCGAGAGGTCCTTCGGTCCTTAAAGACCACGCCCCGAGGAAGTTCGGATTATGTCCGAATGGATAGCGCCTCAATTCGTCCTCCTACTAGGGGCTTCACAAATTTAAAATTATAAATTCTATGGCTTGAGAGTGTTCAGCACTATAAGTCCGTTGTTTTGTTCGTGTGTTGAGGCCCTAGATGGACCCAAAATGGGAACAAGAGGTCAAGTTTATCCCAACACCCCAAAACTTGGATGGGGCTAACTTGCCATCTCTCGATTTAATAAAGGCCGCAGTAAGGTAATATTTAAATTAAAAGCGTGTTAGCGATATGAACAAAGTTTTCAGCGCAGTGATAACACATTGCTAATTTACTCAAAATTACATCCCCGGGGCACTCATCCGCAATCTTGGCACCCTTCGACAGCCTTATAGTACATTTCGGCGACGATGTTTTTGCCCGGGGCGCTGATTAGCTTCTCCGCATCCAGCTTGCCCTAATGCACCTTTGCGCTGGCAAGGGCCCAACGAGCACCTTCAAACAAAGGAGCCTTTGATAACCTCCACCTGGGGCACGATCCACCAGCCGGACGAGGTCGAGTTCCTTGCATTCTCCAGCCACCCGACTATGAGGCCTTCATGGCCTGCCGCCACCTTAGGAAGCTCGACCACCTTCACCGGTCGCTAGGGGCACGGATGGCCGGCCTCAAGATATCGAGACCGTAAGACCTTTCCCTGAGCCCTCCTGCTCAGAATGCGGCGCATCAAACGCCAGGCAGATCCAAACCCTCGAGAACTCCGACGGGGTAACACGAATTTACATTCACATGCCCTTTTTGATGAAAAATGCCACCCGCCGCTATCTTCTTCATCAACTCAATTTCAAGGGACTTATGGGCATCGGCCTGGCTTTTTACTTTCGAGACGAGGCAAGCTGGACTCGAAGTTTGAGTCACGCCCAAACCTCATGCTTTTCCATGAGAGCCCGGAGTTTGGAACCGCCACCCCGCTTTTTTTTTCGCCTTGCCTGCTCCATGGCCGATTTGTTTGCCAGGACACGGGCCTCCTTTGGTCGCCACCTTGTTCGTGGCCCCCAGCATCCATGTTATCCTTTTTTTTTTTGCAACCAAATCCTTTTTCGAAGGTACAAATTCAAAGTGGTGTTAATCACCTTCTTTGTCCCGAGCTGCTTCTGCGGCCGAGCTCTTGCTCGGATCGCCGAGCTCTGCTTAAAGCACCGACCTCATGCAGCGAGGTCGAGCAGAGCCTCGCAACCCATATTGACATAATTTTTAGCAACCTGCGTATATCTTTTTTCAGATCCTCATCCGGCTTTTCTTTCCAAACACCGAACCGAGCATCGGGGCTACTGTCTATGCGGTATTACATTGCATATTTTAACTTCTTACCTCAAAGCCCGAGTAAGCATCGCGTTGTCAGCCGCCTTGGCGAGCTGCACTTCGGATCACCGCACTCATAATAGTGCGGTGTTCTTCCTCGATGGAAGCGCTCTGCGCGCCCAACAAATTGCTCGTGCCTCGGTTGGACGGAAGCCGCCGCCACAGTCTTGCCTTCGCTCAGGGCCGCCACGACTCGAACCACTGCGGGTTCGATGTGGAGTCCGCGCAAGTCCGGAGGACGCCTTAGGCGCCCGAGCCTCCCCGATGGGTCCTTCTTGGGATCCCACCTCGGCGCCTCGGTGTCGCGAGGGTGGAGGCGGCGGGATGGAGTCTACATCCGACGAGCCAACGACCCGCCGATGAAGCGGGAGATCATCACTAGCCGGACTACAGCAGCATGCGGCATTAGAATGACACTATGTGATGCGAAAAAGAAATAATAAATCATTCAGGAATCCGGATATTTACGATCTCGCCGGAGGCCTGGCCCTTGAAGGCCATTCTTCCTCGCCAACGCGTTGATGTTGGCAGAACTGTCCGGGAATAGTCCTTCCCTGACTTCCTGCCTCCCTGTTGGGGAAGCCTTCCTCCTCTCTCCCTCCTCCGAGAGAGTCCTCTTCTCTCTCCTCGCTTGGGAGGAGTCCGCCGAGTCGCTCGGACACTGAAAACGGAGCTCTTTCGAGCACCCGTGGCCTCCTTCTTGGTTTTCTCCGCAGCCACGGCAGTCCGGAACCAGCAGCCTTGATAGACGAAGGCGTCATCGGATTTTTCGCATAGGAGCCAGACGATAATCTGTTCCGCCTTCCTCATCCAGTCTGCTCAAAGGAAAAGGGGAAACTGAAACCCGATAGAGTCAAACTACTAAGAAGCAAGTGTCCCAGAAGGGTAGAATCACTTACCTCGTTGGCTTGGCGCAGGAGCGAAACTCGCGATCTTCCGTCGTGGATGCGGGTCAGGCGCCTTGAACAGCACCCTCCGTGCACCTTACGTCGTCAGGTCAAGAGCCCGCCCAGCGCTCGGTGCTGTTCGGATCGAACTCCCACAGATTGAATGCCCGCTCTTGGCATGGGAGAATCCGGACGAGCATGACACTGGACCATGTTAACCAGCCTGAGCTTCTTCACCCGCTCTGGATACAGGCTTGGAGTCCCGCCACTTCCTTCGAACTACCCACAAGAAGCCCTTCTTCTCCGAGAGGTGAGCTCATGGGATATGAAGGAAATATGCCCTAGAGGCAATAATAAAGTTATTATTTATTTCCTTATATCATGATAAATGTTTATTATTCATGCTAGAATTGTATTAACCGGAAACATAATACATGTGTGAATACATAGACAAACAAGTGTCACTAGTATGCCTCTACTTGACTAGCTCGTTAATCAAAGATGGTTATGTTTCCTAACCATAGACATGAGTTGTCATTTGATTAACGGGATCACATCATTAGGAGAATGATCTGATTGGCATGACCCATTCCGTTAGCCTAGCACTTGATCGCTTAGTATGTTGCTATTGCTTTCTTCATGACTTATACATGTTCCTGTAACTATGAGATTATGCAACTCCGCTTACCGGAGGAACACTTTGGTGCTACCAAACGTCACAACGTAATCGGGTGATTATAAAGGAGTACTACAGGTGTCTCCAAAGGTACATGTTGGGTTGGCGATTTGAGATTAGGTTTTGTCACTCCGATTGTCGAGAGGTATCTCGGGCCCTCTCGGTAATGCACATCACTATAAGCCTTGCAAGCAATGTAACTAATGAGTTAGTTACGAAATGATGCATTACGTAACGAGTAAAGAGACTTGCGTAACAGATTGAACTAGGTATTGGATACCGACGATCGAATCTCGGGCAAGTAACATACCGATGACAAAGGGAACAACGATGTTGTTATGCGGTTTGACCGATAAAGATCTTCAGAGAATATGTAGGAGCCAATATGGGCATCCAGGTTCCGCTATTGGTTATTGACCGAGAATAGTTCTAGGTCATGTCTACATAGTTCTCGAACCCGTAGGGTCCGCACGCTTAAGGTTTCGATGACGCTTATATTATGAGTTTATGAGTTTTGATGCACGAAGGAGTTCGGAGTCCCGGATGAGATCGGGACATGACGAGGAGTCTCAAATGGTCGAGACGTAAAGATCGATATATTGACGACTATATTCGAGTTCGGAAAGGTTCAATGATTCGGTATTTTCGAGTACCGAGAGTTACGGAATTCACGGGAGAAGTATTGGGCCTTATTGGGCCCTGGAAAGAGAGAGGGCTGCCTAGGGCAGGCCACGCTCCCAAGGCCTAGTCCGAGTTGGACTAGGGAGGGCCGACCCTTCCTCCCTTCCCCTCCTTCTCTCCTACTCCTACTAGGAAAGGAGGAGTCCTACTCCGTGGGAGTAGGACTCCCTTGCGCGCCTCCTCCTTGGCCGGCCACCTCCTCCTTGCTCCTTTATATATCAGGGGGCAGGGCACCCCATGACACACAAGTTGATCTACGGATCGTTCCTTAGCCGGCGGTGCCCCTCCACCATATTCCACTTCGGTCATATCGTCATGGAGCTTAGCGAAGCCCGCGCCGGAGAAGTCATATCGTCGCGAGCTTAGCGAAGCCCTGCGCCGGTGGAGCATCATCATCGCCACCACGCCGTCGGTCGACGGAACTCATCCCGACACTTTGCTGGATCGGAGTCCGGGATCGCCATCGAGCTGAACGTGTGCGAACTCGGAGGTGCCGTACGCTCGTGCTTGGATCGGTCGGATCGTGAAGACGACGACTACATCAACGCGTTGTTATAACGCCCACTTTCGGTCTCACGAGGGTACGTGGACGACACTCTCCTCTCGCTGCTATGCCATCACCATGGTCTTGCGGTGCGTAGGAATTTTTTGAAATTACTACGCTCCCCAACACAAGGCATCCGAGCCAGGTTTTATGCGTTGATGTCATATGCACGAGTAGAACACAAGTGAGTTGTGGGCGATATAAGTCATACCGCTTACCAGCATGTCATACTTTGGTTCAGCGGTATTGTGAGATGAAGCGGCCCGGACCGACATTACGCAGACGCTTACGCGAGACTGGTTTCACCGCCGAGCACTAGTTGCTTAAAGGTGACCGCGGGTGTCTCGCTCTCTCACTTTAGTTGAACTGAGTGTGGCTACGCCCGTCCTTGCAAGGTTAAAACAGCACCAACTTGACAAACTATCGCTGTGGTTTTGATGCGAGGTAAGAACGGTTCTTGCTCAGCCCGTAGCAGCCACGTAAAACTTGCAACAACAAAGTAGAGGACGCCTAACTTGTTTTTGCAGGGCATGTTGTGATGTGATATGGTCAAGACGTGATGCTATATTTTATTGTATGAGATGATCATGTTTTGTAACCGGTTATCGGCAATCGGCAGGAGCCATATGGTTGTCGCTTATTGTATGAAATGCAACGCCTGTAATTGCTTTTACTTTATCACTAAGCGGTAGCGATAGTCGAGAAGCAATAGTTGGCGACGACAACGATGCTACGATGGAGATCAAGGTGTCGCACCGGTGACGATGGTGATCACTGACGGTGCTTCGGAGATGGAGATCACAAGCACAAGATGATGATGGCCATATCATATCACTTATATTGATTGCATGTGATGTTTATCCTTTATGCATCTTATCTTGCTTTGATTGATGGTAGCATTATAAGATGATCTCTCACTCAAAATTATCAAGTAGTGTTCTCCCGAGTATGCACCGCTGCAAAGTTCGTCGTGCGAGACACCACGTGATGATCGGTGTGATAAGCTCACGTCCATCTACAACGGGTGCAAGCCAGTTTGCACACGCAGAATACTCAGTTAAACTTGACGAGCCTAGCATATGCAGATATGGCCTCGAACACGGAGACCGAAAGGTCGAGCGTGAATCATATAGTAGATATGATCAACATAAGATGTTCACCATTGAAACTACTCCATCTCACGTGATGATCGGACATGGTTTAGTTGATTTGGATCACGTGATCACTTAGATGACTAGAGAGATGTCTGCTAAGTGGGAGTTCTTAAGTAATATGATTAATTGAACTTAAATTTATCATGAACTTAGTCCTGGTAGTATTTTGCAAATTATGTTGTAGATCAATAGCTCGCGTTGTTGCTTCCCTATGCTTTTATGTTTGTTTTGATATGTTCCTAGAGAAAATTATGTTGAAAATGTTAGTAGCAATGATGCGGATTGATCCGTGATCGAGGTTTATCCTCATTGCTGCATGTAAGAATTATGTCCTAATGCACCGCTAGGTGACAAACCTATTGCAGGAGCAGATCGACGTTATGAACGCTTGGCTAGCTCAATATGATGACTACTTGATAGTTTAGTGCACCATGCTTAAGGCTTAGAATCGACTTCAAAGACGTTTTGAACGCATGGACCATATGAGATGTTCCAGAATTGAAGTTAATATTTCAAGCAAATACCCGGTTGAGAGATATGAAGTCTCCAACAAGTTCTATA
This sequence comes from Aegilops longissima, assembly GCA_021605205.1. NCBI lineage: Eukaryota > Viridiplantae > Streptophyta > Magnoliopsida > Poales > Poaceae > Aegilops > Aegilops longissima. Next base: position 7,546 of record JAHIAM010020867.1, on the reverse strand, counting down.
GCTAAAAGATGGAGGAGAATCGCTCAACTAGTGAGCATGTGCTCAGATTGTCGGTACTTCAATCGCTTGAATCAAGTGGGAGTTAATCTTCCGATAAGATAGTGATTGACGAATTCTTCTAGTCACCATCACCAAGTTAGTAGAACTGGATGAACTATAATATGCAAGGGATGACAAAAGTAATTCCCAAGCTCTTCGTGATGCTGAAATCGCGAAGGTAGAAATCAAGAGAAAACATCAAGTGTTGATGGTTGACAAGACCACTAGTCTCAAGGAAAATGGCAAAGGGAAGAAGGGAACTTCAAAGGAACGCAAGCGTTGCTGCTCGAGTGAAGAAGCCCAAGTCTAGACCTAAGCCTCGAGACCGAGTACTTTTGCTGCAATGGAACTGGTCACTCGAAGCGAACTACCCAATATTTGGTGGATAAGAAGGATGGCAAAGTGAACAAGGTTATATTTGATATACAGGTTATTGATGTGTGCCTTACTAGTGTTTATAGTAGCCCCGAGTATTTGATACTGTTCGTTGCTAAGATTAGTAACTCAAACAGGAGTTACGAATCAAACAGAGACTAGTTGAAGGGAAGTGACGATGAGTGTTGGAAGTAGTTCCAAGATTGATATGATCATCATCGCACACTCCCTATACTTTCGGATTAGTGTGGAACCTAAATAATGTTATTTGGTGTTGAGCATGAATATGATTTGATCATGTTTATTGCAATACGTTATTCATTTAAAGTCGAGAATAATTGTTGTTCTGTTACATGAATAAAACCTTCAATGGTCATACACCCAATAAAATAGTTTGTTGGATCTCGATCGTAGTGATACAATATTCATAATATTGATGCCAAAAGATGCAAAGTTAATAATGATAGTGCAACTTATTTGTGGCATGCCGCTTAGGTCATATTAGGTAAAGCGATGAAGAAACTCCATCGATGGGATTTTGGAATCACTTGATTATGAATCATTGATGCTTGAACCGTGCCTTTTGGGCAAGATGACTAAAACTCCGCTTCTCCGAACAATGGAACAAGCTACTGACTTGTTGGAAATACATATATACCGATGTATGCGATCCAATGAGTGTTGATGCTCGTGGCAAGTATCGTTATTTTCTCGACCTTCACAAGATGATTTGAGCAGATATGGGTATATCTCTTGATGAAACATAAGTCTGAAATAGTTGAAAGGTTCAAAGAATTTCAGAGTGAAGTGGAAAATCATCGTAACAAGAAAATAAAGTTTCTGCGATCTGATCGTGGAGATGAATATTTGAGTTACGAAGTTTGGTCTTCTATTAAAACAATGTGGAATAGTTTCACAGCTCACGCCACCGGAACACCACAACGTTATGGTGTGTCCGAACGTCAGAACTGCACTTTATTTTGATATGGTGCGATCTATGATGTCTCTTACCGATTTACCAATATCGTTTTGGGGTTATGCATTAGAGACATTGCATTCACATTAAAAGGGCACCATCTAAATCCATTGAGACGACAACATATGAACTATGGTTTAGCAAGAAACCCAAGTTGTCGCTTTCTTAAAGTTTGGGGTTGCGATGCTTATGTGAAAAGTTTTATCCCGATAAGCTCGAACCCAAATCTAGAAGTGCGCTCTTCATAGAATACCCAAAGGAAATAGTTGGGTACACCTTCTATCACAGATCCAAGGCAAGTTATTCGTTGTTAAAATGGATCCTTTCTAGAGAAGGAGTTTCTCTCGAAAGAAGTGAGTGGGAGGAAAGTAGAACTTGATGAGGTAATTGTACCTTCTCCCTTATTGGAAAGTAGTTCATCAGAAATCAGTTCCAAGTGATTCCTACACCAATTAGTGAGGAAGTTAATGATGATGATCATGAAACTTCGATCAAGTTGCTACCAAACCTCGAGGTCTTCCGAGTAAGATCCGCATCAGAGTGGTACGGTAATCATGTTCGGAAGTCATGTTACTAGACCATGATGAACCTACGAACTATGAGGAAGCGATGATGAGCCCAGATTCCGCAAATGGCTTGAGACCATGAAATCTGAGATAGGATCCATGTATGAGAACAAAGTATGGACTTTGATTGACTTGCTTCGATGATCAGCAAGCCATGTTAAATAAATGGATCTTCAAGAGGAAGACGGACACTGATAGTAGTGTTACTATCTACAAAGCTCGACTTGTCACAAAAAGGTTTTCGACAAGTTCAAGGTGTTGACTACAATGAGATTTTCTCAACTGTAGCGATGCTTAAGTCTGTCCGAATCATGTTAGCAATTGCCACATTTTATGAAATCTGGCAAATGGATGTCAAAAACTACATTCTTTAATGGATTTATTAAAGAAGAGTTGTATATGATGCAACCGTAAGGTTTTGTCAATCCTAAAGGAGCTAACAAAATGCAAGCTCCAATGATCCATCAATGGACCGTGCAAGCATCTCGAGTTGAATATACACTTTGATGTGTTGATCAAAGCATATGTTTTATACAGACTTTTGGAAAGGCCTGATTTACAAGAAAGTGAGGGGAGCACTACAACCTTTCCGATAAGTATATGTGAATGACATATTGTTGATCGGAAATAATGTAGAATTATTCGCAAGCATAAAGGAGTATTTGAAAGGAGTTTTTCAAAGAAGGACCTCGTGAAGTCTGCTTATATTGAGCATCAAGATCTATAGAGATAGATCAAGACGCTTGATAAGTTTTTCAATGAATACATACCTTGACAAGATTTTGAAGTAGTTCAAAATGGAACAGTCAAAGAAAGAGTTCTTGCCTCGTTACAAGGTGTGAGATTGAGTAAGACTCAAAACCCGACCACGGCAGAAGATAGAAAGAGAATGAAAGTCATTCCTATGCATCAGCCATAGGTTCTATAAAGTATGTCATGTCAGGTACCGATCTATTGCATACCCTACCACTAAGCTTGGCAAGGAGTGCAATAGTGATCTAGGAGTAGATCAATGGACAGCGGTCAAAATTATCCTTAGTAGAATAAGGATATGTTTCTCGATTATGGAAGTGATAAAAGTTCGTCAGAAGGGTTACGCCGATGCAAGTTTTAACACTAATCCAGATGACTCTAAGTCTCAATCTGGATACATATTGAAAGTGGGAGCAATTAGCTAGAGTAGCCCGCAGAGAGCATTGTAGACATAGAATATTTGAAATACATACTGGCTCGAATGTGACAGATCTGCTGACTAAAATTATCTCACAAGCAAAACATGATCACACCTTAGTACTTTTGGGTGTTAATCACATAGCGATGTGAACTAGATTATCTGACTCTAGTAAACCCTTTGGGTGTTGGTCACATGTCGATGTGAACTATGGGTGTTAACCACATATAGATGTGAACTATTGATGTTAAATCACATGACGATGTGAACTAGATTATTGACTCTAGTGCAAGTGGGAGATCAAGGAAATATGCCCTAGAGGCAATAATAAAGTTATTATTTATTTCCTTATATCATGATAAATGTTTATTATTCATGCTAGAATTGTATTAACCGAAACATAATACATTGTGAATACATAGACAAACAGAGTGTCACTAGTATGCTCTATTGACTAGCTCGTTAATCAAAGATGGTTATGTTTCCTAACCATAGACATGAGTTGTCATTTGATTAACGGGATCACATCATTAGGAGAATGATCTTTGACATGACCCATTCCGTTAGCCTAGCACTTGATCGCTTAGTATGTTGCTATTGCTTTTTCATGACTTATACATGTTCCTGCTATGAGATTATGCAACCCTTTTCGGAGGAACACTTTGGTGCTACCAAACGCACAACGAATGGGTGATTATAAAGGAGTACTACGGTGTCTCCAAAGGTAATGTTGGGTTGGCGATTTTGAATTAGGTTTTGTCACCCATTGCCGAGAGGTATCTCGGCCTCCTTAATGCCATCACTATAAGCCTTGCAAGCAATGTAATAATGAGTTAGTTAAAATGATGCATTACGAACGAGTAAAGAGACTTGCCGTAACGAGATTGAACTAGGTATTGATACCGACGATCAATCTCGCAAGTAACATACCGATGACAAAGGAACAACGATGTTGTTGCGGTTTGACCGATAAAGATCTTCAGAATATGTGGAGCCAAATGGGCATCCAGGTTCCGCTATTGGTTATTGACCAAGATATTCTAGGTCATGTCTACATAGTTCTCGAACCCGTAGGGTCCGCACGCTAAGGTTTGCATGCTATATTATGAGTTTATGAGTTTTGATGTACCAAGGAGTTCGAGTCCCGGATGAGATCGGGACATGACGAGGAGTCTCAAATGGTCGAGACGAAAGATCGATATATTGGACGACTATATTCGAGTTCGGAAAGGTTCCAATGATTCGGTATTTTTCGAGTACCGGAGAGTTAGGAATTCACCGGGGAGAAGTATTGGGCCTTATTGGGCCCCGGGAAAGAGAGAGGCTGCCTAGGGCAGGCCACGCTCTCAAGGCCTAGTCCGAATTGGACTAGGGGGCCGCACCCTTCCTCCCTTCCCCTCCTTCTCTCCTACCCTACTAGGAAAGAGGAGTCTCTCCCGGGAGTAGGACTCCCCTGGCGCCTCCCTTGGCCGGCCACCTCCTCCTTGCTCCTTTATATACGGGCAGGGGGCACCCCATGACACACAAGTTGATCTGGATCGCCTTAGCTGCAGGTGCCCCTCCACCATATTCCACTTGGTTATCGCCAGAGCTTAGGCAAGCCTCGCCGGAGAAGTCATATCGTCGGAGCTTAGGCGAAGCCCCCGCCGGTGGAGCATCATCATCGCCACCACGCCATCGGTGACGGAACTCATCCCCGACACTTTGCTGGATCGGAGTCCGGGATCGCCATCGAGCTGAACGTGCGAACTCGGAGGTGCCGTGACGTCGGTGCTTGGATCGGTCGGATCGTGAAGACGATTACACATCAACCGCTTGTTATAACGCCCGCTTTCGGTTCACGAGGGTACGTGGACGACACTCTCCCTCGCTGCTATGCCATCACCATGGTCTTGCGGCGAGGAAATTTTTGAAATTACTCGCCCCCAACAGATACCAGATCTGAACCGGGGCCGCCCCATGTAGGTCACGCGCTCGGGATATAGAACCACCCCGACCACCTTTTGACGGATTCCACGAAGGCCCCTTCAACTAAAGGACATTGGGCATCTTGCCCAACATGGCGCCCGCACTCCGCTGAGTGCCCTTCACTACCTTCGCCGACATTGAAGGTCTTGAGCCAAAGCAAGTGGCGGATGCGAGGAAGGCTTTCCCATACCATTAAAAGCAGATGTTGAGGATGAAGTTCGCCCAGATCATGGAAATCCACGTAGTAGAACATGAGCCCCGGACAAAGGGGTGAAGTGGAAAGCCCACCTGGAGGAAGTGGGGAAGGAAACGACCTCTCATGAGGCCTGGAGGTGGGATGAGCTGCCCTCGTCGGCAGCGGCGCCAGTCGCCGGAGAGGTATCCGCGCCGCGAGTTGGCGATTTTCCTCCTTAACGGTGGAGGCCAACCATTTACCTCCCGCCCCGACATGGTCGGAGAAGGTTGAGACGAGATGAACTTGGGCATTGGAGCTCGAAAGGAGATGGATAAGCAAAGGAGGAAGAAGGCGAGGTGAGAAGGTGAACCTTATCCCTTATATGGGCGGGCTAAGTCCTACCCCCACCGGCCCGGTAAAACTCGCTATCTCCCATTACCATCAATGGCGCGGATGGGTTACCACGTCCGATTGATGAGAATCCGATTAAGGGAAACACGATCAGCTCGACAAGACGTAAGGAAACCGCTCTAAATCAGGTGGTAAAGTGAAAACAATTCAAGTAATGGCTTGGTAGTGGTGTGACGCATGCCACAAAAACGCCAACAGATTGAACTTGTGTATATATTATTATTCTCTATGGTGGAATGTGAATTTATTTTGGAGCGACACATCCCGTGTTCACAATCTTCTATCATTTGAGGAGGAACCCGCTTGCAATGCCAAGCAACATAGCGCCGGACTTATCGCATTGAAGCCTGGTTCGTGGCTACTGAGGGAGTCCTGGATTAGGGGTGTCCGGATAGCCGACTACCATCATCACCGAACTATCATCTCCGGACTATCATCATCGACGACTCCAAGACTATGAAGATCAAGATTGAAGACTTCTCCCTGTCCGGATGGGACTATCCTGGCGGGAAGGTAAGCTTCGATACGGATATGTAGATCTCCTACCATTGTAACCGACTCTATGTAACCCTAGCCCTCTCCTGTCTATATAAACCGGATGGCTCTAGTCCGTAGGACTATCGAACAACAACCTTACAATCATACCATAGGCTAGCTTCTAGGGTTTAGCCTCCTTGATCTCGTGGTAGATCCACTCTTGTAAACATCCACAATATCAATATCAATCGAGCAGACGTAGGGTTTTACCTCCATCAAGAGGGCCCAACCGGTAAAACATCGTCCCTTGTCTCCTGTTACCATCCGCCTAGACACACGCTTGGGACCCCCCGAGATCCGCCGGTTTTGACACCGACGGAGGGCTTCTACATCAACACCATAGCCTCTCCGATGAAGTGTGAGTAGTTACTTGACTTCGGGTCCATAGCTAGTAGCTAGATGGCTTTTCTCTTTTTGGATCTCAAGACAATGTTCTCCCCTCTCGTGGAGATCTATTCATGTAATCTTCTTTTTGTTGTGTGTTTGTTGAGACCGATGAATTGTGGGTTTATGATCCATTATCTATGAATAATATTTGAATCTTCTTGAATTCTTTTATGTATGATTGAGTTATCTTTGCAAGTCTCTTCAATTATCCGCTTGGTTTGGCCAACTAGATTGGTAGTTCTTGCAATAGGAGAAGTGCATGGCTTTTGGGTTCAATCTTGCGGTGTCCTTACCCAAGGATGTAAGGGGTTGCAAGGCACGATTTTATTGTTGCCATCGAGGATAACAAGATGGGGTATTTATCATATTGCATGAATTTATTCCTCTACATCATGTCATCTTGCTTAAGGTGTTACTCGTTTTAACTTAATACTCTAGATGCCGGATAGCTCATGAGTGGAGTAATAGTAGTAGATGCGAATCGCTTTGATCCACTTGTCTCGGACGTGATGCCTATATACATGATCATACCTAGATAACCTCATAACTATGCTCAATTCGCCAATTGCTCAACAGAATTTGTTCACCCACAGAGAATACTTATGCTCTTGAGAGAAACCACTAGTGAAACCTATGGCCCCCGGTCATTCTCATCATATCAATCTCCGCCACTTTTATACTTGCTTTGTTTTTACTTTGCTTTTTTACTTTTCACTTTGCATCTTTATACCAAAAATACCAAAAATATTATTTCTATCAAATCTCACTTAAGTGACCGTGAAGGGATTGACAACCCTAATCGCTGGTTGTGAGTAGCTATCGCTTTTGTGCACGAGGGACTTGTGCGTGGCCTCCCTCGGATTGATACCTTGGTTCTCAAAAACGAGGAAATATTATGCTTTTGCATCATCCTCTCCCTTGGGGAAAACCCCAAAACCGTG
>JAHIAM010020866.1:0-19123 GCA_021605205.1 Aegilops longissima | reverse complement strand
CTTCAAGAATAGCAACGGGTGCTATGATAAGAGAGATCTTCTTAAGGTCAATCTCTTCGTTGATAGGCGCTCAGAGTCTTGAAGCACTTATGGGTGACACGGAAACACATCGCACGCTTGCGTTGGATGGAAGCTCGTTGATAGGCTAGATCGCTTTTTTCCCAATGATCTTGAAAGGACCCACGATCTAGGGGCAAGCTTCCTTTGATACCGGGACAGTACCTTTCATTGAGAGCGAGGTAGACATGGTTCCAATTTAAAAGCCACATCACGGTGCTTATCATCATAATAGCTTTCCGCACGAAATTGCGGGCTTTGAGATTCTCACAATGACTTGGCACATTTCTTCGCTCGCGGATCAAGTCATTGCCAAGAAGTTCGCTCACCCCCTGCACAATTGAGAGGAGTACGCACTTTGCCATAGAGAATTTAATGGGGCCTTGCCCGAACTCGCTTGGAAGTTTGTTGTAGGAGAACTCGATATGGAAGACAATCTTCCCACTTCATACCGGAAATGACACAAGCCCCGAGCATATCTTCAAGGATTTGATTTACCCCTTGGCCACTTGTTTGAGGATGGAAAGGTTGAACCAATGTTGGTGCCATGGCCTTCAAAAGAATCCAAAACTTGAGGTAAAGATGCGCCACGGCCAAGAGATCACTTGTGGAATGCCCAAGGAGACAATCCGAGGTGTATAGCTCGCTAACCGAGGCTGTGATGGATTCTTTGATAGGAAGAAAATGAGCCACTTTAGTAAGCTTGTCAATGACAACGAAGATAGCATCATTTCCACGCTTGGGGAAAGCCCAAACAAGTCCATTTCAATATGATCAAACTTCCATTCAGGAATAGCAAGAGGTTGGAGGAGACCATGGTCTTTGGTGTTCCTTTCACTCTTTCGCAACATCACATTCATTCACAATTGGCAATTTCGCTTATTCGAGTCCACCAATATGACGCTTGAGGTCATGGTACATCTTCCTACTTCCGTGATGAATGGATAGAAGCGAATTTGGAGCCCTGCTCATAATGACTTTTCGAGATCACCCTTAGGAACCATAATCCGTCCTCAAAGAACAGAGGTCTTTGTTCAACGGGAAGCACTTGTACTTGAATGCCTTGTCGATACCACGTTCACTTTCTTCACCATGGTAAAGTTGAGCCTCACGAATCTGATCTTCCAAAGTAGGAGATACTATGAGGTTGGCAAGAAAGCCTTGAGGAACAACTTGAAGATTCAACTTATGGAAAGATTCAGAGATCCGCAAAGGGCTTGAGGATTAGACGCAGAAGCTTTCCGCCAAAGCATCTCAATGACATTGGCTTTGCCCAGTATACCAATACGGGTTGTACTTTGAATCATTTCACCCATCGAGTCCCCCGAGGTTGAGGTTGGGCTGAGTGAAGATGTACTTGAGACTCTTGTGATCGTGAAAATGTCCACTTTCCTTCCCAACAAGAGATGTCTCCCAATTAATGCATGGACAAGCCGCCAACTCAAGATCATGAGGGGGTAGTTCTTCCTGGCTTCAATCAAAGAGGTATAAGCCACAACTCTTTCTCTTGCATTAACACAGACGAGACCTTGAAGAGAAGCATCACGAAAACTTCAAATGGCTTGGATTCATCGGGAGGAGTCAAGAGGGTGAAGTTTCTTTTGAGGGTATTGAAAGCAACGCCACACTGGGAGACCGATATCACATGCTTCGAGAAGGTTGGAAAGAGGCTTTGCAATCTTGGAGAAGTTCTCAAAATCTTCGCAATAGCTTGAAGACCAAGAAAACATGGAGCGTTGACATTCGAGGAGGTTCCCAATTCACGCGGACACCCTGGATCAACAAAATGCCTTGGGGAGATGATATGACCAAGATAAAGCACTTCATCAAGCCAAAATTACATTTGGAGAACTTAGCATAGAATTGATACCTCGAGCTTGTCTAGCACCAATCGCAAATGTTTGGCATGATCCTTCTTATTCTTGGAGAAGACCAAAATATCATCAAGATAGACCAAGACGAATTCATTGGTGTAGGGGTTGAATATGAAGTTCATCATCCAGAGAATGTTGGAGGAGCATTGACGAGGCCGAAAGACATGACAGATATTCATAAGAACCAAAGCTTGTTCTAAAGCTGTCTTGGGAATATCTTGTTCACGAATGCTAATCTGATGATACCCCATACAAAGGTCAAGCTTGGAGAACACAGAGCACCTTTGAGTTGCTCAAAAGCTCATTGATGTTGGGAAGTGGATACTTGTTCTTGATTGTCTTCTTATTCAATGGACGGTAATCGACGCAAAGTCGGTCCGTGCCATCCTTCTTCGGACAAAAGAACACCACAACCCCAAGGAGATGAACTCGGTCCGATCGACCCAGACGCTCTTGTTCATCGAGTGCTTCTTCAATTCCTTCAGCTCATCAGTCCAAGCTTGTATGGACGCTTAAACGGGTTCAAGTGCCGGCTCAAGATCGATAACGAACTCAATCGCCGATGCGGAGGCATACCCTAAGCTCTTCCGAAAGACATCTTGGTACTCACAAACGATCGAATCGAGAGATGGCATTCAATTCAGCCTTCTCATTGAGAGAAAACAACCGAATAGTTTCATCACGAGCGCATAGATGATCACATCATTAGAAGAGTGAGTCAATTGAATTTCCAGGCACAATCAAGTCGAGCTTTGCCGATAAAGCCACCCATTCCGAGAATAAGATCAATATCCGAGTCACCAAGAACAATTGGTTTAGATGTAAACCTATAATCGCCATCTTGATAGAAACATCCGAACCATGGAGCTTGCATGCATGAATTTACCCGGAGAGACAACCGATAATGGCTTAGGCAAATCTTGAAAACCAACTCATGCTTAGATGCAAAAGGTCTTGAAATGAAAGAATGCGATGCACCAAGATCAAATAAGACTTTTGCAGGAATATCATTAACGAGAGATTACCCATGATCACATCGAAGAATCCTCGCCGAGCTGCATTCATCATATTGACCTTCGCAGAATTGGATTATGCTTGACCACCGCATTGCCGGAAGATTTCACAGAGGAGGAGGCGGAAGGCGCCCTGTTGAAGCACTTGTTCGATAGTGACCCTTCCGACACTTGTTGCAAGTGACCTCGAGAGCGGACGGTGGTAAGGAGCACTTGACCTTGGAGCTTGAGAATTAGACTTGTTTCGATAGCTTGGGTTGGGTGGGTGGAAGATCCACGGCCACCGAGTTCTTCTCGGGTAAGGTCGGAACGGAGGAGGGGCAGGTAAAACTTCGCTGCTTAGCTGCCACTTGAGAGGACGAAGAGGACTGAATCGCATCCCCGATTCTCTTCTTAGAAGCCTCGATTTGAGCTGGGCAGCTTGCTTCAGAGCCATGTTGTAGAAATCATCATACTTATCCGCTCAAACAAGACAAGAGGTAATTGCGATCTTCTCCACCACCTCGAACCGATAGATCATACTTTTCATCGTGCACGCCTTGCTTAGCAAAACGAGCGTAACTTCGGAACTGGATATTGTATTGATAGATGACATGTTGCCCTGCTTGAGATTGCGGAACTCCTCACGCTTGCTCTCAACAACACTTTTCGAATGTGATGAGCTCAAATCACGGCGAACTCATCCTGTAATGACACGACCTCCTCTGAATCTTTGTATTGCGGTACCACTCAGCAGCTTGATCCTTGAGTTGAAACGATGCAAACTTGACAAAGTCCTCAGTCCGACATTGCTACCAAAGTGCTTGAGATGTCCACTAACCAATCGCGTCTCGTGGCCTCGACGTAAACCGAAAGACTTCGCTGATTAGCGAGGAACCGATCGAGAGTAGCAAAGTGTGGCTGATGGTTTCTTGACCTTGATTGCCTTGATTGCCTTGCCCCTAGCACGTTCTTGCAAGAGCTGCAAAATCATCCGAGCATTGGCATTGGTGGCTGCCATGATAGCTTGCCAGGCCTCGGAGGCGGAGGTGGAGGTGGAGGCGGAGGGTTGACGATCCCCATCATTGCGATCCGGATTCGACGCTGCGGAGCCATCCTCAAGAGGGTGACATCCGTTAGTCCTTTGATAGACAAATAGATAAGTAGAATCAACGGATAGAAATTGCAACATATAGTCTTCACAATAAACATTCAACAAGAATGAACGAATGAATTCCAAAGTTAATCATCACACGCCCATTAAGGTGAGAAGCCACTTAGATAAAGATATGGAAACAACATCCTTCTTAAAAACAATTTGCATATCACAATTGAAAACAAAGATTGGCTTTAGAATGAGCCGAACAAACACATGATAGAGATTTCCCAAAGTGTTCGTGGTGGGGCCCACGACACGACGATAGCGGACGCCACGAATGACTAACAAGACGCCCCGAATCAGCATAGCCAAGGATTCTTTAAGACGCCTCGACCCATCAGAATCGACCGTGAATGGGCGACCACTAGACGTTGAACCCCAATCTCAAATCATACATCCGTCGGAAAGAATATCCCGTAAGCTACTAGAATTCCCACCTATAAACTCCCAAACTTTCGGTTATGCAATCTGGTGTTGGGGATACAGGGACAAAATATATCACCCAAACTAACAATACCTAGATCCAATGATCCATCCGTCAACACATAACCAAGAAATCCTCGAAATCGTGGTACCTGACCTTCAAAAACATCCGTTATGCAAGTCATGGCAATATTCCGACTCGCCACAAGATCGGGCTATCGGTTATCTCACCAACAACTGCACAAAAGAGATTTCGTCGGCAAAACTCGGTATTCCGAATCGAACGATAAAATTGTGACGACAACACTCGGAGCTCAACTCCCGGACACCGCCACAACCCCTAAATGTCGGAGGCACCAAGAACAATGTTCTCCCACAAAACCATCGAACGATTCCAAGATACCCACGTGATCCTAAAATTTTTTTAGTGAAATTTGAGAAGAGAAGAGTCAAAACTTACGCCAGATACCTCACCAGAGCGATTTAAGGGACGGAAAAAAGAATCCTATCCATATATAAATCCTAAGACTCAAAACATTTTCCATTCTAGACTCAACAACGCCAAAGAAACAATCAAGTAGGGGTCCGTGGGAAGGCTCGAAAACTTGTAACCCCGCGTTATATTCCCACGGTTGAGGCACCTTAGAGGCATAACCGCATTGAAAGCAATGTCGCAAGTGAGGTAATTTCACACAACCCATGTAATAATTAGGGAAAGATACATAGTTGGCTTACAATGCCACTTCACAAAAGACATAAATAAACATCCATCATTCAGAGTACACCAAGGTCCGACTACGGAACCAAAATAAAGAAGATACCCCAAATGCTACAGCCCAATCGCCCCAACGGGCACCACTATGATCATCCGAAAGACAATAGTAAACCAGCCCTCGTCAACTCCCACTTGAGCTCTCTGATCACCCGACCGCATCGCTGAACCGCAATGTTTTGAAGTATCTGGGCCACGGGACTCAAAGAATCTCACACCAGATCAAGACTATTTAAGCTAATAGGAAGGACAGAGTAGTAAAGGGAGCTGCAAAGGTTTACAGTATATGGTGGCTATTTCCAAAAGAGAGGAGAAGAAAGCAAAGCACGGTCGTGAAACTAATAGCATCAAGAAGTGATCCAAATACTTACGCCACATAACTCCAACATGGTTCACTTCCCGACCCGAGAAGAGACCATCACTTAACACGCGTTGATGTGTATTTTAATTGAGGTCAACTTTGGGTTTTCTACAACCGACATTAAAAATTCCCATCTCCTATAACCCGGGCACGGCTTTAAAGATATTACCCGCAGGTGTCCCAACTTAGCCCATTATAAGCTCCACGGTCAACGGGATATTCTTCACCGAAGACCCATCAATCTCGAATCCCGGACTACAAGACATTTCGAAGAATAAACAAGACCAAAAAGGCCCCGAAGCCGACAACCCGATAGGAGCTGCACATATCTCCTGGGCACACCGATGAGCCAGCGCGGTTATAAACCCGATTGCCCGGGGCGCCGGACATCCCAAGTTGGACCAGAATCGAAGGAGAACTGCCCGGGGTTAAATAAGATGACCGGGCCGCGAAACCCGGGGAAAAAGGCTTAGGTGGCAAATGGTAAAACCAAAGTTGGGCCTTGCGGACGAGTCTTATTCAAAGCGAATCGTCAAGGGGTCCCATAAATCACCCAACCGTAAGGAACGCAAAATCAAGGAACATAACACCGTATGACGGAAACTAGGTGGCAAGAGGAACAAAACACTGCATAAGGCCGAGCCTTCCACCCTTTACCAAATATATAGATGTATTAATTATAGCAGATATATATTGTGATATCCCAACAAGTAAACATGTTCCAAGGAGGAACAAATCTCCATGTTCCAACAAGGAACAAACTTCACTTCCCCAACTAGCAACGCATAAGAGGGCGAGAAGGGTAATAGCCAATCAACGGTTTGCTAGAAAGGATGGTTAGGGCTGACATGGCAATATGGGGGCATGATATAGCAAGTGGTAGGCATCGCAGCATAGGCATAGCAAAAGAGCGGCAACTAGCATAGCAAAGATAGAAGTGATTTAGGGTATGGTCATCTTGTCGCAATGTTCTCGAGTTGTCGAAAGCTTGATCCTCAAAACGTTTCAACAGGCCCTCGTCACAACTGCCTCCGACTCTACCCAAAGCAACAACACAAACAAAGGAACCAAATAAATCACGGTGAATGCACAATCAACATGATGCAAAACATGACATGATATGCATGATGTTATGCAATGTTTGGCCCCGAAGGTAATGATGAACCAGGCATCAACTTGGCAAACCAAGCATGCCATTGAAAGATGGGATGATTTGTTGAAATCGATATAAAGATCACCGGAAACGGATGCACGGTTTGCAAATGGCAAGCAAAACAAGAATGGCGCAAATCTGCCATTAACAGCATGATGCCACTTAGCAAGCAACAAATAATTAAGCTACTGCACCCAAACGTATCACAAAGCACATGGCAGTGATCTACACATGATGCTCGACAAAAGATGAGCACTGAGCTACGGCTAGTTCACATCATAACAGGTTCAAACAAGCATGGCAAAAGTGCATTAATAATCAGGCTGACATGGCAAAACAGCATCAGGTTGCAATGTTCAGAGCAACAAAATACATGCTACAGGAACTTAAAATAGCAAAACATGGCATGGCATGAATCTACTAAAGATAGATCAAAAGTCCCTTACTGACCATAAGCCAAAAGGACTAGAAAATATAGTAACACCCATGTCAATATTGAAAGTCTCAACAGATTCAGCAACATGGCATGTCAAAACTGATAACGAGATGGCATGTTTACAAGCTCAATTCACTCACTACAGAGCCTCAAATGATAAACTACATACATACATCAAGAAGACTTGACATAGAAGACATACATGGCAAGAACACTAACATAGCAAATATGGATCAACCACAAAAGCTAGGCAAAATTGAATAACATGTATACAATCTGCCAGGAAACATTTGATAGCAAAAGTAGAGCTCGATTGACTCAAGCTATGGCATCCCATAATTGCAAACAAAGGCATGAATGGATAGAGCAAGACATGCTTTACAAAACACCTTACTGAAGTATCCCAAAATATGCATAGATCTCTCGGTATCATCAAGTAAACATGGCATCAAAATCAGCTAAAACAGGGCTGAAATCAGCAACATTAGGACACCTACTTTGCATGCTTGTGCTAGTCACCACATAGATCCAAAAATACATGGCATATACCCCTGAAAGATGGCTGGCATTTTACAAAACACATGTAGGACTAAATTCATAGGGTGACACAATAATCATGGCAAAATAAAAAAGTGCAAGTCCTGATAAAAATCAGAAACTAAAGCACATAGCACTCTTCCAACAGCATTTCGGGCATCCAGATGAGCTCAAATGAAAATGATGCAATGGAATGAAATGATCACTTTCGAGGCGAACATTTTGACATATTATACGGAAAAATGGATCTACGGATAAGATATAGCATGTTGAAAATTGCACAAAATAACAAGAGATGCAAAGACTTAGTGAAAAAAGGAGGAGACGAGGTCAACGGCGGGCCGCCGGAGGGTCCCCCACCGGATTCGGCGACGGCGGCTCCCGAGGTCGCCGGAGGGAGGGAGGCGCGGTGGGGCGGCTCCGAGCCCGGGCGGGAGGAGGCGGCGGGGGGGGGCCGGGCCGAAAGGGGGCTGGGGCGAGGCGCCCGGATCCGTGATGGGCCGGGCGCGGGCGGGCGGAGAGGCGGGTGGCGACGCCGCCGGCGGGGCGGGGGGGGCCAAGGGCGCTGCTCCCGGGAAAGGAGGGCGGGAGGGCGGGCGGCGGGTTCGCCCCGGTTGCCCGGGCGGCGATTGGCCTCGGGCGGGCGGCGGGGGGCGGCGGCGCCACGGGCAGCCTGCCACCGGCGGGGGCGGGGATGGTCCGCGCCGGGAACGCCCGCGGCGCGAGGGAAAATTAGGGTTTGGGAGGAAGATGATCCGATGGGAGGTGTTTAAATAGGCATAGAGGGAGCTAGGAGAGTCCAAATGAGGTGAGTTTTACCACACGATCGTGATCGAACGACGGAGAGCATGGAGGTGACTTAGATGGGTTATTGGGCTGTTTTGAAAGGGTGTTGGGCTGCAACTTAAAAGAGGCCTTTTGGGTTAACGCTGAGTACCAAACGAGCCCAAATGACCAAACTTGACCGTGGTCTACGAGTGGTATACCAAGGCACTAGACAAACCTCGTCCATTTCGAGAAGGTTTTACCCCACGGAAAAACGAAAAACCGCCGGGAGATAGGAGTGCCGGATTGCAAAACGGACAACGGAAAATGCTAATCATGAGATAACACGATGCAAATGCGATGCACATGAAGACATAATAAAAATGCATGACATGGACAAAAAGCAAAAGGAGAAGCCCAACCACGGAGGGAATATCATATCACAATGCCGAAATGGCAAGAGTTGAGTTACAAATATGGAAAGTTACTTCCGGGTGTTACACCCCATAAACCCAAAGTGATTGAGCATCATCAAGAGATTGATCCTGCGGATCCGGCTTTTACCTTTGAAGACCGGGCTTCTTCCAACGGTTAGGGCGCCATGGTCTAGAGCATCCAAGAGGAATTGTGATAGGAAAGACCAAGTCCGGGAAGGTTTGGAAGTCCCAAGACTTACCAAGTGATTGGACGAGGTCTTGTGACCTTAGTTCAAGGAGAATACGGTGAGGACTTGGTGTCCGAAAGCTGCGTTTCGCGATCGGGTGTCCGGATTGTGTCCTCGAGTTTAAATATCAGCCCAAATTGGACGATAACCGAACAAAGTTGAACCGTATACCAAATCATTTTCTTCACCAACCTAATGGTTCTATTTCCTCAACCCTTTCATTTCCTCAAATTCGGTTGAGTGTTCATTCATATGTGTTTGAAGATTTGACTAAAGACTTTCTCAATTTCCCTCAATTTCTTCACCATTTGTCTTCATCTTGTGCTATCCGGTTTACGCTTTTCACTTTGATTGTTTCACTTCATCATGATGACCATGTCCGCATTCTCTTATGCTTACTTAGTACTTATTCTTCAAAGTTTTCACTTAGGAATTTTCACCGCAAATTCCTCATTGAAGAATTCATAAAATAGCCTATTCACCCCTCTAGTCGATATAACGACTTTCAAAATTCGCAGCAGGAGGAAAGTCAAGATATGTTGTTTGGTAGATGATGATTGCTTTGGATCCAAAAGGTTTACGGATTTTCCTAGTCGGAAGTGCTTTCATGTCCATGTGAACCGGAAAGATGCAAAATCAAAGCTGGTTCATGAAAAGAAAAGAGAAAAAAAGTTCACGGCTCGAAATCGAGTTTGCCAAACTCGGTCTCGGCCTGACCGCCTTGTGAATCGACGAATTGTCGGCCTTGCTTGGCCGATTTATTGGGCCGCTTTTGAGTGTATCGCCAAAGCCGCCCTTGTTCATGACGGCTTGTTTCCATCACTCCGAGCCATATCGACCCGCCTCACTTCCCGCAAGTCGGACCGATGGATTCGCCCATCATGCATGGCTGCCCCCTCGCCACCGCAACCCACGCTGCCGAGCCACCCGACCAAGCCCCGGAGAGTCGCTAAGTCACCCGAGCCGCCGGTGCCCGCTTAGATCGCCTGAGTCACGGCTAGGTTTCCCCGGCCCCCTGACAAGCCAAGGGAGAGCCCCCGCCCCGGACCGCACGCCCACGCATCACATCTCAAAGAATCAGAAGAAGTTTTGTGTGAGGCATCACACACACACACACACACACATGAATTAAAGATCTACAAAGCTATCAATTGAAAACCAAGGTCGATAGATTTTTGGCTCCTTGATTCAGCAGAGTCCCTGACCAAGTCACCATCAACGACCCCCACGGCCGCCTCCCGCCTTCAAACCACTGTGGGCTCACGCCGAGCAAAGCCAGACGCCCCGCCTGCTTCTTCATCATCGAGCTATCGGCCCCCCCGCTGGCACCTTCGCTTGAGAATAGCAGATGACCCGCCCCAAGCAATTTTCTCGCTGTTCCCCAGATGTATGCAATTGCAAGTGTTCATTCTCGGGCCGCAGGCCACCTCAAGGGCCGGCCCCCTCCACCGACCGGGACCAGCCTTCTATAAGTGCATCTAGTGCCCTTAGTGATTTTGGTGTATTGAAGACTTATAGGTTAAGGGACAAACGCGGAGTGTACACATGTATAAGTCTATGAGGAGTTTGATATTTAAGAAAAGTCATTAAAATGAAGTTCTTCGATCAAGACTTTGGATTTGCATTTCAAGACTTTGAAAGTGAAGAAATTGGTATAACTCAAGACCGGTATTCATATGATGAAATGAAGTGAAGACTTTTGTTTTTGTAGTTTCATTTTCTTTCTTGAGTCATAGGAAACACCGCCCCGAAAGGGGGTCGAGGAAATACTAAGGAAAAATTTCCATGTGATGCTCAACTCAAAATCTACACCTACCAATCCTTCGAGTGAAGCCATTGAAATCTCATAGTTCACCAATTTCTTCAAAGGAGAGACGGTTCTTCCGTCGCCGAGGAATTTGTTCCGATCGGAGTTAGGAATTGAAGCAATTGCCACAAAGGAGGAACATGATAGCCCCGAGGAATTTGAACCTCAAATTTCCAAGTTATGTACGCGCCACTGTCCCAAAATATCTTATCCACCTAACGGCATATCATTGAAGGGCATTTATGTTTATCATGTCGGGCTGCTCCCAGGCTATAAATAACACCCCTACAACCACTAGTTGGTTGGTGCCCGAGAAACCACACTTGTCATTTGAGAGCATCCCATCCTCCGAGGACTTTGAGTGAAAATCATCAATGAGGAAAACCCAAACCCAAACACCTAGAAACCCAAAGTGATTGAGCATCATCAAGAGATTGATCCTCGTGATCCACGCTTGTTACCTTTGAAGACTGTTTTCCCGAGGTTAGGCCTGGTCTAGAAGTCACCAAGACTTACCACGAGTGATTGGGCGAGGTCGGTGACCTTAGCTCATGGAGAATACAAGGAGGATTGTGTGTCCTCGGTTTAAATACCTAGCCGCCCAACCAGATGTACAACCGAGACAAGAGTTTGAACCGGGTCTACCAAATCATTGTCTTCACCCAGCCAACTGGTTCTATTTCCTCAACTCTTCATTTCCTAACCGTGTTGTGTGCTTGTCATTCTGTTTGAAGACTTTGATCAAGACTTTTCAATTTTTCACCGTTTCTTCATCCCTGTTATCCTTGATTACGCTTTCGTTCTTTGTTTGTCTTCATTTCATCATGATGACCATGATTGTATTCTCTATGTTTACTTTTAAGTACTTATTCCGAAGTAGTTTCGCTAAGGAATTTCTCACCCGCAAATTCCTCGGAAGAATTCATAAAATCGCCATTCACCCCCTCTAGTCGATATAACGACTTTCAATTGGTATCGAGCAAGGTACTCCCTTTGTTTTGTGGATTTTGGTTTAACCCCGAGTTTTTAGTCACCACATGAATGAAGACTGGTCATGCCCCATCTTTGACGGTCACGGTATCCCAAGGGAAGGCCATGATGAAGAAGGCCATGGCGATGAAAGCTGGGATCACCGAGATTGGTCTACCATCTATGCAAGATGGGGGATGACATTTGAAGTACACTCTTCTCAATCTCACGGGGGACGCCATCCGCCTCGCCGCTCCAAAATCAGTTCGGAATATCATGCATCTCACATGTGAAGCTTATTTGGACCGCCTTATCGAGGTCTAAAGGTCATCGAACTCTATGATCCTTGGTTTGAGGACTTCAAGGAATTCTCAAAGCGATGAATTCAACGAATCATCATCCTCCATCATGCCTTATGGCAAATGTGTTGAGGTAATAATGCTACCATCCGAGTCAGGATGATGAATCTGATGAATTTGGACCTCAATGTCAAACTTGCTTCCCTTGCCACTAAACAACAAAGAGCTTTGGAAAAGTTCAATACATGCTAAATAGGAGCGATGATATGTTGAGTGAAGAAATGGATCACAAAAGCTTTCGAAATCTTCAGAGATTTACTAAGTATGAACCCTTTCAAGATCAACATAACACTCTCTTGTCCCATGAGAATCTTACTTATGAATTTCTTCAAAGAAAGCAAGACTTGAGAAGCTAAGAGTGAGTTATGAAGATCTTCGAAGGAGGCGATTCAACTTGCTCAACAAATCAGCCGCTTTCAGAAGAATTTGTTCCTCCATTTTGAAATGCATTGAACGTGAATCGCTAATTCTTCACCAATGTTCAAATGCTTCTAATGTTACAAATTCTTCACCTTCCCTATCACTAATTCCTCATCCGAGGACATTGCTATACATTATGGGGTTGAAGGAATTGTACAACAGCATGTACAAAAGCCTCAAAGGGCATCGACCTTTGTGATGTGCTTAAAAAGATCCTCAACAGAACCCTAGGAAAGAGGGTATTTTTTGAGAGGAAACCATGCCGATGGTACATATTCGCCCAAAGACTCCCAAAACCTCATGGGTTGCGCAAAGGGACCTCCAGGATCCATCCAATTTATCCGGCTTTACATGTGAATCTTCTCATTCTTCCGATGAGTCATTTGATTCCAACTATAAACTGTTCAAAATCAGAATGGTGAAGTATTTGCTAGATATGTTGGCACTAACAGGAACGGTTCCCATGGAAAACTGGTTCCCAAAGGTGCCTTTGAAGTCTTCGTGAATGTCCTCATGACACCACCGTGAAGAATAGGAACCCGATCAAATTCTTCAATGGACCAAATTCTTCATATGGATCCAAGTCCTCATACGGACCAAATTTCACGGGATCAAATTTCAAAAGGATCAAAGTCCTCATATGAATATCATTGTGTAACAACTCGTTACGGGAAGAGCTAAAGGCTATGAATATGAGCATTATTTTCTAATCATTATGTTCATAAGTCCTCAAGAATTTCTCGCTTATTCATATGCTTACCCTAACTCCTCTTATGTGAAACAAATGGATTGGCTTCTATGCCACCTTTCTCATATGGAGCTCCAGAGTGATGAACTCTTTGCCACCCCTTCGTGTGGGTGGTGAAGAAAAGAACTAATCTCTTTCGAGGGTCAGTTCCAGGCGCAATGTCCAAGAATTTGCGAGACCCAAAAGGCCTGAAGGACGATGTTAATGAAGAAATGAACTTTCATTTCACGCCCTCATACCCTTTATCTGCTCTTGTTGATGAAATTGATCGATGAATTGATGTCATATTCTTCACCGATGAAGTATATGAGTTCAAGTGCACTAATTCATCAATGATCAACCCAAAGCCAAAGGTGGGTCCTCGATATTGATGTACAAATCACATGACCGGTGACAAGAATCTATTGATGGATGCCCCTTATCACCATCGTTCAAGCATATCATCTTCCGACAAAGGCAAAAGTCGTATTGGGTCTAGGTAAGGTTGCGATCACAAAGGATGACACATGGACAAAGTCGCTTGTGAGTCCTTAGAATACAACCTCATGTCTGCCTCAATGCTTTGTGATCTTGATATGGTTTTGTCTTTGGCAAGTATCGTTGTGTTGTGGTTATGGAAGGAAATTCCAAAGTCTTCAAGGCTTTAGGAGAGGAGACTTTATTTGTTGATTTCTAAGACCACAACCAGCCGTGCCTACTTAAAAGCTTCGTTATTGGCTATGGCATCAACGATTGCATGGCATGAGGAATTTGCACACCCAGAAGAAGAAGCCACATTGGCATTGAGAATGTCAAATTCTCAAGGATCACTTATAAGTGAAGGGGAAGATGACCAAGGCTAAGCATCCAAATAAGACTATCATGACCACTACTACCATTTGAATTGCTTCAATGGATCTCTTCGTCCTAACCATTATTCCGTCACAAATGATGCATCTCTATGGCTTTGTTATTGTTGATGATTTCTACACATGGGTACACATTGTTACTTACAAACATGAAGTGGGAAGTCTTCAAACGATTTTCCTGAGGGCTTCCCAACTTTTGTGAAATCAAGCACATGGGACAATGGAACGAGTTCAAGAATTTGGTCTTGATGACTATCTTGATGAACTTGGTATTACTATGGTTATCCGCCCTTATACTCCTCAAAGAATGGCGCTGGAGCGCAAGAAAGAACTTTGTTGAGATGGCTACTATGCTTGATGAGTACAAGACGCCTCTTCTGGATTGAGGCAATTTATAAGGCCACATCATCAAGTGGTATATCTTCACAAATTCTTCAAGAAGACGCCATGAACTCCTCACCGACAAGAAACCCAATGTGAGTTATTTCAAAGTCTTCGGCTAAATGTTGGATTAGAGATCCTCATCACAATGCTAAATTTGCACCAAAAGCACATGAAGGTTTTATGCTTGGTTACGGAAGGACTGACACCCAGAGTCTTCAACAATGTACTTCACAAGATTTTGAAATAGATGTGCGGTTCGATGAAACTAATGGCTCGCAAAGAGAGCACCTCCTTCGGATAGATGAACCAGCACCGAGGAAACTATCAAGTTCAAGGCTATCGAGGATGTCATTCCTACCAAGAATCGCAAAATTCATTCCAACATGAAGAACGCCAAGCTAATGCACCCAAAAAATGCGATCAAATTCTCGATGACAACCAGCTCATCCTCGCTGAAAAGAAGTGCAAGTTGAAAAGATCATCGATGACATTAAAGCACCGGTCCTCTCCACCCAAAAGCTTCACATTTATCTAAATTTGTGGGCACTATGCTTTTGTCTCTATCACAGAGCCCACTAAGGTAGATGAAGTTTGAGCCCGAGTGGATTCAGCCATGCAAAAGAATTACATCACCGAGCTCAACAACGCCCGGAACGGTCAAACGCCCAATCCTGCAAGCACAATATCATTGGCAAAAGTGGATCTACCGCCAAGCAAGATGAAAATGGCCTTTGGTGAGGAATAAGGACCTTGTAGCTCAAGGCTACACAATTGAAGGAATTGATTTCAATGAAACTTTTGCACTTTGTTAGACTTGAGGCTATTCAGATATTACTTGCTTATGCTAACCATCATGATATCACTTTATATCAAATGGATGTGAAAAGTATTCTCAATGGTAAGCTTGAGGAAGAAGTATATGTTGCTCAACCTGTGTTTTGAAGATCCAAAGCATCCCGACAAAGTCTTCAGACTAATAAGGCCCTTATTCAAGCAGGCCCCTTGGGCGTGGTATGATACTTTGAAGGAATTTCATGAAGAAAGGCTTCAAACCCGGTTCACTAATTTACTCTTTTCACTAAATCTTATGATGGTGAACTGTTTGGCCAAATATATGTTGATGAATTATCTTTGGTTGTATCGACCAACGTTATAGTGATGAATTTGTTTATTGATGAGTGAAGAATATCAAATGTCTATGATGGAGAGTTGAAATTTTCTTAGGTCTTCAAATTAACAACGAATGGCATATTCATATCTCAAGAGAAATACCTCAAGGATGTAGAGGAAATTCGCATGCAAGATTGCAAAGGCGCAAAATTCCTATGCCCACAAATGGCCATCTTGCATTGATGAAAATGGTATTGACTTCGATCAAAAGGTATACCGCCCATGATTGGTTCTTATTGTATTTATGTGCATCTAGGCCGATATAATGCTTAGTGTTTTGTGTGTCGATTTCAAGCTACACCGGAATCACACCATAAGTCGTGAAGCATATTCTTCGATATCTAGCTACACACCAACACTTGGATTATGGTACCCCAAGGGCTCGCTTTTGATCTCATTGATATTCGACTGACTATGGGGATCGTGGACCGAAGTCAACATCTGGTACATGTTATTTCCTGAATCTTTGGTCCGTTGGTCCTCAAGAAAGAATCGATCACCGCTCACCGCTGAGTACATTGCTTGGTTCTTGATTGCTCAATTGCTATGGATGAAGCAAACCTCAAGGACTACCACCAACGTGAAGAATGTGCCCTTTCGGACAATGAGAGTGCCATCAAGATTGCTCACAACCCAGCCCAAGACTCAAGACAAAGCACATTCAGATTCGCATCATTTTCTTCATGATCATGTGTTGAAGGGCCATTTCTATTGAGCATGTGAAGACAAGAAAGCTAGCGATATCTTAAAAGCCCTTTATGAGAAGAGATTTAGCATTTGGTGAGCTAAATATCTTAGAATCTTCAATGTTCTTTGAAAAGGACACTCATCCTAAACTTATGCAAAATTGTGACTTAGATGTGCAACAAATGAAGAAACGTTTTCTTCAATCAATGAAGAATAAAATTTAAGGTGGTTAATGAAGAATTTGATTCTTAACTTACACAATTGTAGCTGTGTCTGAAATCATCATTCTTATACGTGGGTCACCCACCACCAAAAGTTGAAAATTTCAATTTGAGTTTTCCCGTTTTGAAATTTTCTTGTTCAAATTTTCAACTTTGCAAAATCTTCACTGCTTCCGCTGTTTTCTTCATTTTTATATAATATATGAGTTTATGTCCCTACAGATTCACTTATGGCTAATTCTTCGTTGTTTTTCCAATGAATGATATCGACTTCCCTTCTATGCTATACTCAACCCAATCTATTCACAAATTCTTCATGTGCGTTATTTGAAACTGCTCAAAATCTTCACTGTCCTTGTCAACCAAGAATTTGAACGGAACGTTAAAACTTATCTTATCCAAAATTTTCGTTTTGCCGCCAAACCGCTCCACATCCCATGAAATACTTATCATTCACCCACGATCTAACACGATCTCCACTCCTCAAGACGGGGTGAACATGTCGCTTAATGAGAAGGGTGGGGATCGTCCAAATTCTTCGCTAACAGTTTTTCACCGTTATAAATACCCCATCCCTTCCTCACTTCCTTTACTCCGCCCTTCTCCACTTGAGCTTCAAACCCTAGCGCCGCTATTCATCGCCCCAAGGAGGAAGAGCTTACGCTGATCCGGGCCCAGACAAGGCCGTCATGAAATTTCGCCCACCGCCGAGCCCTTCCTCCCCGAGTTAGGGTCTGAAGATCCATGATTTAACTTACTTTCCATCTCAAGTTCGTCGGTTCTTCGCTCGGGTAATTAAAAGTTACTTTTACTACCCTTTGATTCAAATGATTTTGCAAAATTTCAAAGGTGTTTGTTCCAAAATTCTTCACAATCAACACCTCACATGTCATATGTTCTGAGTCATTTCTGCTTTAAATTTTTCTTCAAGATTCCTCAATTGTGTGGATCTTCGATCTATACAACTCGAACCTAAGACAAAGAACGCTTAGTGAAATTTTCAAGACTCATCGGTCAATTCCTCAAACTTGTTCTTTTGAAAATCTTCCGAGAACGATATGACCTTCCAAATTCCTCGAACTATACTGCTCAGTATCATGTCCGCCCAATCACTAGGTTCTCATCAACTTAACTCATTTGCAGCGCCTTGAAGAAAAGGTACTTCTTCGAGAATTCAATTGTTCAAAAGAATTAAATTGTTCAAATTCTTAATCAAGAAAATGGCTGATAGAAAGAAGCCACAGAAAGGAGGTGTCGTGTCAAACCGCGGATCTCGGTAGGGGGTCCCAACTAGGCCTAGGCGGATGGTAACAGGAGACAAGGGACATGATGTTTTTACCGGTTCGCCCTCTTGAGGAGGTAAACTTACTCCCGCTTGATTAATATTGATGATATGGGTAGTAAAGAGTAGATCTACCACGAGATCAAGGAGGCTAAACCCTGAAGCTAGCCTATGGTATGATTGTTGTTCGCCCCACGGACTAAAACCCTCCTTTATATAACACCTTATAGGTTAGGGAAAGATGTTAAATGGTAGGAGATCTACATATCCAGACGCGCTTGCCTTCCACGCCAAGCAAAGTCCCATCCGACACGGACAAGTCTTCAATCTTGTACCTTCATAGTCTTGGAGTCCGCCGTGATGATAGTTCGCTATCCGACACCCCCAGTCCAGACTCCTCAAGAGCTCCAACCAGGCTTCAATGACGAAGTCCGCGCATATTGTCTTCGCATTGCAAGGCGGGTTCTCCTTCAAATACTTATGGAAGGTTTTGAACACCGATTGTGTCCGCCGCAAAACAAGTTCCACATACCACCGAGAGAGAATAACTTTTGCAGATTGCGACGATTCGCGGGCGTGAATCACACCACGCCAAGCCTTTTATGAATCGCTTTTACGCTCCGCCAGCGCCGCTTAGCAGGCGGTTTTTGGCACGCCTTATCAAAGCATAGATCGGGCCCCCTTATTCCGGGATTCTCATCAATGGACGGTAACCAACTGCGGCCCCGCCCCCTCTATCAAAGGCGAGTCCTAGTCGACCACGGGTGGGCTCTTGGTATTCAACCTCTTTATAATGAGACCAAGGCCTTTCTTTTTACACCTCCATCGAAGTTCGCCAACCCAAGTTCTAACACCCAAAGCTTGATTCAGCGCCGACCTACAAAGGTCTACCAGACGCCGATGGATGTCTTCCTCCGTAATGGAAGAAGATGCTGTGCTAAACGCCAGTATCTAACCGCGAGATCTCGGATAGGCTGCCGCCCGGGCAGGTCATTCCCCCCTCGAGCCCGGCGAGAACGTGGGTTCGTGGTCTCA
>JAHIAM010020864.1:0-16337 GCA_021605205.1 Aegilops longissima | reverse complement strand
CAATGACTCAAAAGTCCATCAAGATGGAGTTTCTTCATGCCTTTTAACGATATGACCTAAACGGCAAAGACAAATAAGTTGCACCATCATTATCAACTCTGATCTTTTGGTTTCAACATTATGAATATGTGTATACTATTCAAGATTAAGTAAAAAAACCATTCTTCAATGGTGCATGACCTAAAAGATATTATTCATATAAATAGAACAAATTATTCTTATTTAATGAATAACCGCCTCGATCAAACAAGATCCAGATATAATGTTCATGCTCAACGATGGTACTAAATAACAATTATTTAGGTCAATACTAACCCAAGGTAGATGTAGAGGTAGGTCGATCATGCATCACATCGATTTGGAACCATTTCCACGCGATCGTCACCTCGCCCCCAGCCAATCCCAATCCGAGCCCTGCTTAGTTGCAAATATTAGCAAAGTAACCAAGATCAATACCGGTGCTATGAGTATTAGTAAGGTACACATCAATAACAAGTATATCAATATACCTTGTTAACCTTGCCATCCTTCTTATCCCCAAATACTTGGGGCAGTTCCGCCAAAGGACCAGCCGCTTGAATAGAAGCACTGGGCCGTTTAGGACCAGACTTTTTTTCTCTTGATCGAACTTGCTTGCCGCCTTTTGAAGTTTCCTTTTCTTTCCTTTGCCCTTTTTCTTGAAACTAGTGGTTTTGTTAACCATCAACACTTGATGCTCCTTTTTGATTTCTACCTCCCTGCCAAAGATCCCAAGAGCTCGGCATAGTTTTGGTCATCCCTTGCATATTATAGTTCATCAGGTTTGTAGCTTGGTGGCGTGATTGGAGAATTTTCAATGACGCAATCATCCGGAAGATTAACTCCCCTTGAATCAAGGATTGTTATATCCGCAATTCTGGTATATGCTCACCGAGAACCATTTCTCCATCTTACAGCTATAGAACTTATTGGAGACTTCATATCTCTCAATCCGCATTCGCTGAATATTAACTTCAACCCGAACATCTCATATGCTCCATGGTGTTCAAAACGACGTTGAAGTCCCGGTTCTAAGCCGTAGCAGGCAACGAACTATAGAGTAGTCATCAGCTTTGCTTTGCCGACGCTCACAACTTCGCGCAGCCCTTGCATCAGGCCCGGCACCTAACGGTGCTTCCAGACGAATTCTTTTGTGCAGCAATAAGGATAACTCGTTAACCCAGTCCGTAATTGCTGCCATCATCTTTCAACTTTGCTTTTCAAGGAACGATTAAAATTCAACGAACAACAGACGAGCCATCTATCTACACATCATAGACAAGCAAGATACTATCGTACTAAGTTCATGATAAATTTAAGTTCAAAATCATATTACTTAAGAACTCCCACCTAAAAAATATCCTCCACCTCTAAGTGATTTGCGATCCATTTCAACTACACCATGACCATCATCACGGATGGAGTAGTTTCAATGGTGAACATCAATATGTTGATCATATTACTATATGATTCACGCCACCTTTCGGGTCTCCGTTTCCAGGTCATATCTTATATGCATAGCTGCCAAGTATAACCTGAGTATTCCGGTGCAAAACTGTTTTGCACCCGCTTATTTGAACGAGGCCTATCACACCCGATCATCACGGGTGTCTCAAAGACGAAGAACTTTCGAACGGTGCATACTCAGGGAGAACACTTTTGATAATTTAGTAAGGGATCATCTTATAATGCTACCCAATCAAAGCAAAATAAGATGCATAAAGGATTAACATCACATGCAATCAATATAATGATATGATATGGCCATCATCATCTTGTGCTTGTGATTCCATCTCCCGGGCACCGCCATGATCACCATCGCCCCGGGCGCGACACCTTGATCTCCATCAGCATCGTTGTCGCCTCGCCAACTATTGCTTCTACACATCGCTACTACTTAGTGATAAAGTAAAGCAATTACATGGCGCTTGCATTTCATACAATAAAGCGAAACCATATGGTCCTGCCAGCCTTCGATAACTCTTAACAAAACATGATCATCTCATACAATAAAATATAGCATCACGCCTTGACCAACAATCACAACATGCCCCCAAAACAAGTTAGACGCCCTCTACTTTGTTGTTGCAAGTTTTAGGCTGCTACGGGCTGAGCAAGAACCGCTTTACCACGATCAAAACCACAACGAACCACAAATAGACTTGCAACCTTCTCAAGGACCGGGCGAGCCACACTTTGGTTCAACTAAAGTGAGAGAGACAGACACCCGCCATCACCTTTAAGCAACGAAAACCAAGGGTGAAACCAGTCTCGCGAAGCGACGGTAATGTCGGTCCGGGCCGCCATCTCCACAATACCGCAACCAAAGTATGACATGGGTAGGTAGTATGACTTGTATCGCCCACAACTCACTTGTGTTCTACTGCATATGACATCAACGCATAAAACCAGGCCGGATGCCACCGTTGGGAACGAGTAATTTCAAAAATTTTCCACGATCACGCAAGACCATGGTGATGCATAGCAACGAGATGAGAGTGTTGTTACGCACCGTGAGACCAGAACGGAAGCGCTGAAACGAGAGGGAAGTAGTCGCATTTCTTCCCGATCCAACCGATCCAAGACCGAACGGACGGCACCTCCGAAGTTCTGCACACGCTCAGCTCGATGACGCCCCTAACTCCGATCCAGCCGGTGTTGAGGGAGAGTTTAGTCAAACGACGGCGGGGATTGATGATGTTCCATCAACAGGGTTCCTTGCCCAAACCAGATATTCGAGGGGTAATTTGGTGGAAGGGGCACCGCACACGGCTAAGGAACATCTCAATGATCAACTTGTGTTCATGGGGTGCCCCCGCCTGAATAAAGGGGGAAGGGGAAGGGGCCCGGCCAGGGAGGCGCTAGGGTGTCCTACTCCTACTAGGAGTAGGATTCCCCAAATCCTAGTCCAACTAGGGTTTACCAAGGGGAGAGGGAGAGGGCCACCCCTTCTCCTAATCCTAATAGGACTAGGGGGGGGCTGCGCCAGCCTAGGGCCCCCTTTCTTTCCCCCAAGGCCCATCAGGCCAATTGACTTTGGGGTTTGAATTTCCCCAAGAAATTTCCCAATTTCACCCGGGGATTCCGAGTCCAAACATAGGCTTCCAATATATCAATCTTTATGTCTCACCATTTCGAGACTCCTCATGTCCGTGATCTCATCCGGACCAACAACCTTCGTACATCAACATCATAAACCATAGTAACTTCAAACCAAGGGACTTACGGTTCGAGAACTATGTAGACATGACCAGACACCCCCGTCAATAACCAATAGCGGACCGGATGCCCATATTGGTTCCTACATTTTACTTAAGATCTTTATCGGGACCAAGATAACAACATACGTTGTTCCCTTTGTCATCGGTTGTTATTTGCCCGAGATTCGATTTTATCCAATACCTAGTTCAATCCGCACGGCAAGTCTCTTTACTCGCTCGAATACATCATCTCAAACTAACTCATTAGTTCAATGCTTGCAAGGCTTAGGTGATGTGCATTACCGAGGGGCCCAGAATACCTCTCCAAATCGGAGGACAAACCTAATCTCAAATATGCCAACCCAACATGTACCTTCCGAGACACCCAATGTACCTTTATAATCACCCGCTTTGGTGACGCTTTGGTAGCACCCAAAGTGTTCCTTCGGCAAACAGGAGTTGCATAATCTCATAGTCATAGGAACATGTATAAGTCATGAAGAAAAGCACTAGCAACAAACTGCATTTCAAAGGCGCTAATGGAATGGGTCATGTCAATCATCATTCAACCAATGATGTGATCCCATTAATCAAATAACAACTCCTTGTTCATGGTTAGGAAACATAACCATCTTTGATTAACGAGCTAGTCAAGTAGAGGCATACTAGTACCTTGAGGTTTATGTATTCACACATGTATTATGTTTTAAATACAATTCTAGCATGAATAATAAACATTTATCATGATATAAGGAAATTTAGGCATATTTCCTTCAAGAACTTTGGGTTCACGACAGTCATGCGGCCGGTTCCTTCATTATGGATGCTAGTGACACTAATATACGGAGCCAAAAGGCTTAAACGGCCCGGCCATGGTAAGGCGACAATTGGGGAATACCGTAAGGGGGCAAAGTGATAAGGATGGTTTGCTAGATCGGTGGACTTAGGATCGGGTCCCGAAGTGTGATTGGTTATTTATCGGGTGCCGGAATTTGACACGGCGATCGAGTATGCGGTCAAACCGACGGGCCCGGATTTTCTTTTTGAACGGCTTCTTCCAATCGACCGGAAGAGTTATGAACCCGCAAACGCCGGTTCTTTTGGCTTGTCACCGTTGTTGCGGGCGCTTGTGTTCCGCAACGGGTTTGCCATTATGTTTGGCATTTGAATTGTCATGACTTATTGATGTTGTTGCCGAGCCAGCCACCGTCCTCGCCCACGCAAAAGCGGGTCATGAGTGTTGTGAGGGCCATAGACTTCCGCTTCCCCCCGAGGTGGGTGAGCCACCACCGGATGTTATGCTTAAATGCCTCTAAGGCCTCCGATCCCGGACACCGAAATTTGGTTTTTCAGTTAGAAGGGTTCAAATTTCCAAATCCCGCATCGAAAGTTATATGGCTCAAGTCATCAAGATCCGTGGTCGCACATAAGTGCCCCGGAAGTTGTCAAGGAATGCATCTTCCAAATCTTCCAAATCCGATGGAGTCTCCGGCAATATTCACCAAAGGTCGAAGCTGGTCCTTTTGAGTTTCAAAGGGGAGGAACTTTATAGCATGTAGATCATCACCACGAGGCATGTGGATGTGGAGGAGGAAACCTCATCCATACCGGGATCAGTTGTACCTTCATATGATTCAATGTTTACGGGTTTAAAACCCTCCGGGAATTCGTGATCCATCTTCATCCGGAAGCATAAAGGGGTGGGACCTTCCTGCTTGTGCTATATCACAACGTAGTTCATACAAGTCTTGTTCCGCTGTATTCAACCCGGCCGGATTTGCTTTTAGTATATCCCGGGTGACGGGTCATCGTTCCGTTTGGGGCGCCCGGATCCCCAGATTGATCTTGCATGTTTTGCTTTGTTTCCCAATACGCCCTGGTCTCGCGGTTGCCCGGGCCTTGGTATTTTGTTTGAGTGGCGGCGGGGTTGGACTTCGGCTGATATGCTCCCTCGGCCACGAGGTGGCCGATCACCGATCAACGCCGGAGATGTAGGTTTCAATGCTTCCTCCTGTTGGGGTAGCAACTGCGCTTTGGGTAATTTGGTTCGCCGTTCAGATTCTCACCGCCGGACTTCAACCCATCTATCCGCTTAGCAAATTTGATCAGCTCAAGTTGTTGTTGCTTTTTATTCAGGATGTTTGGTGTTGCTATGAGCCGGGCCTTAAGCGCCTCCCTGTTCGGCGGGATCCTCGGCACGAGCAATTTTTCGCCGCCGAGGCTCACCTCGCCTTCGGAGAGAGGCATGTAATTGTCATCCTCCGATTCCCGTCCGCCTGCTCCAGGGGCTATTGTTCATCCTCCCGCCTAGGTCCTGGCCGAGGGATTATCGCCGCCTGCACTATCCGGAGCGTTATTGTCTTGTGCCGGTATCGCTGTTTTGTTGTGGCGGGCTTAGAGCGGCCCGCTGATGTTTGCTTGGATTTCTTCTTGGAGGGATTATCCTCCGTTGTCTTATCGCCATTCCCTCTTTGGGGGTGTCCACCATGTATATGTTCATATGATGAGGGAAGTCCGTTTGTGGGCGGTGGCCCTTGTTCGCTTCCTCATCATCGCCCATACCGGCCGATGTCTTCGAGTAAAATCGAGCATGTCGGTTAAATCATCGACAAGGTACCGAAAGGGGTGGTGGTGGGGAGGAATTTCTTCCTGTCCGGATCCCATTCTAGCCGGAATATAGTTCGCCAAGGGTCTCCGACAGGAGAGAGAACCTCAACAAGTTTAGCATGTCCCCAAAGGGCGAAGTGCCGAAGATATCCCTGAGGTAACTCCATGATCGGTGCCCAATCGGATTTGATAGGCACGGACGCAGGGCGGCTCGGATCCCATGGCCGGGAGGAATCCAACGGCCGGCAACACGGGTCTCGGGGAGGTGGGCAGGGCGGGTCTACCCACCCGGCCCTCGATGGCCAATTTGTTCCGGATTGAGGGTCAAGAAGGCGTGTGATCTCCTAACACTATCCGGGGCGAGCTAAGTCATGCTTTGTCGGATTGTGCAGCAGACCGACATGGGCTTAACTTAAGATCAAGTCTCCCGGGATGTCGGGCGGTTTTCAAGTTTCAAACCTGACCGATGGCTAGGGGCATACTCTCACCGCCCCAAGGTTTGGTTCCCAGACGGTCAAACCGAAGATCTGTCCGGGAGGAAAATCACCGGAACAAAGGGAACTCTCAATGATCAAGGAGCCATCTAGACTTACGGTGACGAAAAGGAACTCTCAATGAAAGCACCAATGTCGGTTCAAACCGCGGATCTCGGTAGGGGGTCCCAACTGGGCCTAAGGCGGATGGTAAAGGAGGCGGGGACACGAAGTTTACCCGGTTCGGCCCTCTCGATGGAGGTAATACCCTACTTGCTTGATTGATCTTGATGATATGAGTATTACAAGAGTTGATCTACCCGAGATCGTAGAGGCTAAACCCCAGAAGCTAGCCTATGGTATGATTGTTGTTGTCCCACTTGACAAAACCCTGGGTTTATATAGACAAGGGGGGCTAGGGTTGCAAGGGTTACAAGGGATGAGATCTAATATCCAAAGCAAGCTTGCCTTCCACGCCAAGGAGAGTCCCATCCCGGACCGGGTCAAGTCTTCAATCTTGTATCTTCATAGTCCAACAGTCCGCCAAAGGATATAGTCCGGTTGTCCGAGGACCCCTAATCCAGACTCCCTCGTTTTCGGGACCCTTTCGATATTTGGGGTCAATGCTCCAGGAGGATGGGGAATTGATAAAGATGTGAACCATCAATCAAAGCCGGATGGATGAAGTGGTGCCCTTTCCGACATTCTCTATGACAAGATGGTGCCAAAAAGATAAAAGGCAAGTTCTACAGACGCCGATTCGCCCGAATGTTGTATGGCGTTGATTGCCCCAACTAAAAGACAATGTTCAATACTTAGGTGTGGGAGATGTTATGTTGGAGATGGATGTCCGTTCCACGAGGAAGAATCGAGTTCGAAATGATATACGAGGTAGAGTTGTGGTAGCACCAATTGA
The DNA here is from genome assembly GCA_021605205.1 of Aegilops longissima. Classification (NCBI taxonomy): domain Eukaryota; kingdom Viridiplantae; phylum Streptophyta; class Magnoliopsida; order Poales; family Poaceae; genus Aegilops; species Aegilops longissima. Next base: position 9,123 of record JAHIAM010020864.1, on the reverse strand, counting down.
GGAGAAGCTTGTCCAACATCATCCGAGATGGTTCCACATTTCGCCGCAGCCTCCGGGCTGGCATAGCGGGCGTTAAAAGCCGGGAGAATGTCAAGAGAGGTTGGGAAGACCAAGTTTTTGGGAGGAGTCTCAAGAGATACCGAAAGATTGGAGTATCACCAAAGAACTAGCTATGGACAAAGGGGTGGAAGCCTTATCCATGTGGCTGAGCCATAAGTTGGCCGCAGATCTTGTGGATTTCACTCTAGCCTACCTTGTTGTTGTTTGGAGGGCAACGAAATTGTGCCGTGGAAGTAAATCCTGCCTCCACGAGAAGTAAATCCATGCCTTTCACGGAAGAAAAAACACCTTTTCCCTTTCCGAGAGGCATGACGTGGAAGAAAATCTGTGCCTGTAAAGAACTGCGTTTTCTAAGAAAAAACATGTCTTTTATTCCTTTTGCGAGGGCACGGGCCTTCCTCATGGAAGCAAATCCATGCCCATGAGAAGTAAATCGGCCTCATGTCAATGAGAAAAGAAAGAAAATATGTTTTTTCCCTAAGAGGCATGACCTGCCTCTTCCAAGCAAACTCCGCACCACAAGAAGTAAATTAAGGCCTCGCAAAAGAAAAATGTTTTTTCTTTTCTTTTTCCACAAGGCATGACTATGCCTCTCGTGGAAGCAAATCCATACCTCCCCGAGAAGTAAATTTGTGCCTTCTTTTTTTTTTTTTCGAGAGGCACGACTGCGTTTCACATAAGCAAACTGCGCCACCGGGGTAAGAGCATCTCCAACCGCTTTTCCCAAAGGCAACCGGCGAATGCCTTTTGGTGTTCGGCCGGTGGTTTTTTTTCCCTGGGGCGATCGGTTTCAACCGCCCCTGGGTTCGCCCCAAGACACCCAAAAATTCAACTTGTTTTTCCCATCGCCAAAAATGCCAAGTTCGGCGATCACCATGCGACAAGTCGGTGATCAAACAAACCAAAAGTTCCGCGATCAAAAGGAAGGAGTCAAGAAATGGAAGGCATCAAACCGAGGCCCCCGGGATCGCCGGGCTGGTATGGGCGGAATAGTCGGACCAAAGATCGCGGGGCTTTTGTTGGGCTGGTCGCCGGCCCGGCACCGCTTCCTTTCTCGGCGTTTCCGCATCCGTTCAAGATGAGGCCGTTTCCGCCAGTACCATTCCTTCACCTACTCATCCATCATCGAATGTCCGCCGCCATCAAGAATGCCGTGGTGTTCCTCTTCCGTGGCGACTTTTGGTCCCGGAAGGTTGAGCTTGACCTTTCGCATCAACGCCACCACCTCGCCGGGATTTATTCTCCTCTTGGCGGCATTGTTTTGCCGCCGCCATGCACTTTCAATCGAATTAATTGTTGGCAAAGTGTGGGTCCTTCCTTTGGCTCTTTTCTCGCCATCGGGTGCCTTTACGCCGCCGGGCCGGGATCCAGCTTGTAGGTCTCCTTAGCCTTGGCAAGAGCGATCCCGACTTCTCCACTTTGGATGACTCAACCTGGAGAACACGTGAAGGAACTTGAACTCTTGGTCGTTGTTTTCCTAGCAAACATGTTGAACATCCAACCATCTACACAACCAAAGAACAAGTGTCGGAAGTACACCTAAAAGAACTGTTGGTTAATCGACACGCCTCCAACGATCTATATATTTTTATTGTTCCATGCTATTATATTATCTGTTTTGGATGTTTAATGGGCTTTAATATGCTCTTTTATATTATTTTTGGGACTAACCTATTAACCGGAGGCCCGGCGCTTGTTGTTTTTTTTTTGCCTATTTCGTTGTTTCCGCAAAAGGAATATCAAACGGAATCCAAACAGAACAAAACCTTCCGGAGGATGTTTTTGAACAAACACAATCCAGAGACTTGAGTGGAAGTCAAACATAACGATGCGGCCACCAGGAAGGAGGGCGCCCGGGTAGGGGCCCCACCGTGGGCCCCTCAGCTCCCAACCGACCTACTTTTTCCTTTATATCTCTTATACCCTGAAATCATCCAGAGAGCCCCAAAACCACTTTTCCACCGCCGAACCTTTCGACTGGTGAGATCCCATCCGGTCCCTTTTCGCCGATCCACGAGGGGATTCGATCACGGAGAGCTTCTACATCAACACCATAGGCTCTCCGATGATGTGTGAGTAGTTTACCACGACCGGGTCCATAGTTATTAGCTAGATGGCTTCTTCTCTCTTTGGTTCTCAATACAAAGTTCTCCTCGATGTTCTTGGAGATATATTCGATGTAATACTTTTTATTGTGTTTGCCGAGATCCCATGAATTGTGGATTTATGATCAAGATTGTCTATGAACAATATTTTGTTCTTCTTTGAATTTTATATGCATGATTTGATATATTTGCAAGTTCTTTGAATTATCGGTTTAGTTTGGCCTATTTAATTGATCTTTCTTGCAATGGGAGAAGTGCTTAGCTTTGGGTTCAATTTTGTGTCCTTTCCCTGCAAAGAGGGGCAGCAAGGCACGATTGTATTGTTGCCATCGAGGATAAAAAGATGGGGTTTATATCATATTGCTTGAGTTTATCCTCTACATCATGTCATCTTGCCTAATGTTTCTGTTTTATTAACTTAATACTTAGATCCATGCGGATAGGTTGATTGTGGAGTAATAGTAGTAGATGCGAATCGCTTCGGTCTACTTGACACGGACGTGATGCCTATGTTCATGATCATGCCTAGATATTCTCATAACTATGGCTTTTCTATCAATTGCTCGGCAGTAATTTGTTCACCCACCATAATATATGCTATCTTGAGAGAAGCCACTAGTGAAACCTATGGCCCCCGGTATATTTTACATCATATTAGTTTTCCGTTAACTTGCCAATTTCTTCCGCCGTTATTTTGGAATCTTTACTTTCCAATCTATACAACAAAAAATAAAAAATATTTATCTTATTATCTTTATCGATCTCACTTTTGCAAGTGGTTGTGAAGGGATTGACAACCACTTTATTTGCGTTTTGCAAGGTTCTTGATTGTTTTGCAGGTACTAGGTGACTTTGGTAGTCTCCACTGGATTGATACCTTGGTTCTCAAAACTGAGGTAAATACTTACGCTACTTTGCTGCATCACCCTTTCCTCTTCAAGGGAAAACCAACGATGCTCAAGAGGTAGCAAGAAGGATTTCTGCCGCCCGGGAGATCTATGCTCAAGTCAAGACATACCAAGTACCCATCACAAACTCTTATCCCTCACATTACATTATTTGCCATTTTTGTTTTCCTCTCCCCACATCTAAATTTTTTTCAAAACCTTTGCCTTTGCCCTTCTTTGCCATGGCCGAACCCAAAGGGCTAAGGGCTTTCTCCCGTTTTAATATTTTTGGATAGTCCCTCCTTTCTCTAAGCTCATAAATAATGATGCAATGGAAAGACTCACGGGGTTATCAATGAGAGTTTGAATAATTTGGATGAAGAATCCCAGAATTTTCCGTTATTTGCTTGATGAAACTTTGAAAGATGCTTGGGATAGGCTATTAAGGATCCGAGCCACTATGTGCCCAATATCAAATTGAGATTTACTTAAGAAATTTTATGTTGGCTTACCGCCTTATTTCAAAAGTTTTAGATTCTTCTTAAGAAGGTTTTCGAGGGGATGTTCCGACACGTATGAAAAGATGAAAACTATATTTGGACACCCTATGAGTGAAAAAGTTGCATCTACCCTCTTTTGTGTTTTTATCAAAATGAAATTATCAAAGAGATGAAGGCTAGTTTAGATGCAAATTTTGTAGTGTGCTTAATCTTTATTCTACCATTAATGTCCATGTGTTTCAAAAATAGAAAGATAAGTTATTTAGATAAGAAATTTTCTTTATCACCAAAAAGGAGAAGATGGCAATACCTAGATCTATTCTTGCTTTTATGCCCAGCTAGGGCATTAAACGATAGCGCTTTTGGGAGGCAACCCAATTTTATTTTTTTTCCTTGCTTTTTTTCATGTTTAGTAATAAATAATTCATATAAGCCTCTGTTTATATGTGGTTTTATGTTTTAATTAGTGTTTGTTAAGTAGAACCTTTGGGAAGACTTGGGTGAAGTCTTTAATCTTGCTGTAAAAAACAGAAACTTTAGCGCCACAAGATTAGCTTCCATTTTTTACTGGAGAGTTCTTTTAGGTTGATTCTTTTGCAGATGATTAATAGAAAAATTCCTCACGTCCCCAATTTATTTTAGAATTTTTGGAGTTCCATAAGTATACGTTTTATAAATTACTACAGACTGTTCTGTTTTTGACAGATTCTGTTTTTTATGTGTTGTTTGCTTATTTTGATGAATCTATGGCTAGTATCGGGGTATGAACCATAGAGAAGTTGAATAAGTAGGTTTAACACCAATATAAATAAATAATGAGTTCATTACAATACTTTAAAGTGGTGGTTTGTTTTCTTACACTAATAGAGCTCATGAGATTTTCTTTTAAGTTTTGTGTTGTGAAGTTTTCAAGTTTTTGGTAAAGATTTGATGGATTTTTGAATAAGGAGTGGCAAGAGCTAAGATTGGGGATGCCCAAGGCACCCCAAGGTAAAATTCAAGGACAAAAAAGTTTGCTTGGGGATGCCCCTGAAGGCATCCCCTCTTTCGCCTTCGCTTCATCGGTAACTTTACTTGAGGCTATATTTTTATTCACCACATGATATGTGTTTTGCTTTAGCATCTTGTATGATTTGAGTCTTTGCTTTTTAGTTTACCAAAATCACCCTTGTTGTACACACCTTTTGGGAGAGATACACATGAATCAGAATTTATTAGAATACTCTTGTGCTTCACTTATATTTTTTGAGCTAGATAATTTTGCTCTAGTGCTTCACTTATACCTTTTTAGAGCCGGTGGGGTTTTATTTTATAGAAATTATTGATCTCTCATGCTTCAGTTATATAATTTTGGGAGTTTTTAGAACAGCATGGTAATTTGCTTTGGCTATAAAATTAGTCCTAATATGATAGGCATCCAAGATGGGTATAATAAAAAACTTCCATATAGGGTGCATTGAATACTATGAGAAGTTTGATACTTGATGATTGTTTTGAGATATGAAGATGGTGATATTAGAGTCGTGCTAGTTGAGTCATTGTGAATTTGAGAAATACTTGTGTTGAGGTTTGCAAGTCTCGGAGCATGCATGTATGGTAAACCTGTAACAAATTTAAAGCATGAGGTGTTTCTTTTGATTGTCTTCCTTATGAGTGGCGGTCGGGACTAGCAATGGTCTTTTTCCTACCAATCTATCCCCTAGGAGCATGCATAGTGCTTGGTTTTGATGACTTGTAGATTTTTGCAACAAGTAAGGTTAGTTTTTATGACTAATGTTGAGTCCATGGATTATACGACTCTCACCCTTCCATCATTGCTAGCCTCTTCTGGGCATTGCCCTTTTTCACCCTCGAGAGTTGGGAAAACTTCCGGGCATCCAAACCCCGTGATATGATACGCCTATCACACATGCCTCCTTATATCTTCCTCAAAGCAGCCACCATACCTACCTATTATGGCATTTCCAAAGCCATTCCGAGATATATTGCCATGCAACTTTCCATTGTTCTTTTATTTTGACACGCTTCATCATTGTCATATTGCCTTGCATGATCATGTAGTTGACATCGATTTGTGGCAAGGCCACCAAGCATAATTTTTCATACATGTCACCTTTTGATTCATTGCCCATCCTGCAAACGGAGGCATATAGAGTCATATTTTATTCCAAAGACGAGTTGTAATCCTTGAGTTGTAAATAAATAGAAGTGTGATGAATCATTATTAGAGCATTATCCCATGTGAGGAAATAAAAAAGAGAGAAAAGGCAAAAAAAGAGAAGGACCAAAAAATTGAGAAAAAGAGAAGGGGTGATGTTACTATCCTTTTTCCACACTTGTGCTTCAAGTAGCACCATGATCTTCATGATAGAGAGTCTTTATTTTGTCACTTTATATACTAGTGGAAATTTTTCATTATAGAACTTGGCTTGTATATTCCAACAATGGGCCCTCAAATGCCCTAGGTTTCGTGAGCAAGAAGTTGGATGCACACCCACTTAGTTTTTTATTGAGCTTTCAACATTTATAGCTCTAGTGCATCCGCTGATGGCAATCCCTACCCCGATTGACATCAATTGATGGGCATTCCATAGCCCCGATTAGCCGCCCAATTGAGACTTTCTTTTTTTTCTTCCACACAACCTCCATCATCATATTCTATTCCACCCATATTATGTCCATGGCTCCGGCCATGTATTGCGTGAAAGTTGAAAAGTTTGAGAATACTAAAGTATGAAGCAATTGCTTAGATTGTCATTGGGGGCATGATGGGAGCATTTTGTGACAAAATGAATCATGTCCAAACTATATGATTTTGTAGGGATGAGCTTTGGCTATGTTATTTTGAGAAGAAATAATTGCTTGGTTAGTATGCTTGAAGTATTATTATTTTTATGTCAATATTAAACTTTTGTCTTGAATCTTTCGGATCTGAACATTCATGCAACAATAAAGAAAATTATATGAAAATATGTTAGGTAGCATTCCACATCAAAAATTTATTTTTATCATTACCTACCGAGGACGAGCAGGAATTAAGCTTAGGTGCCTGATACGCTCCAACGATCTATAATTTTTGATCATTCCATGCTATTATATTATCTGTTTTGGATGTTTAATGGGCTTTAATATGCTCTTTTATATTATATTTGGGACTAACCTATTAACCGGAGGCCCGGTGCCCTTGTTGTTTTTTTTGCCTATTTGTTTTTAAAGGAATATCAAATGGAACAAAACCTTCGTGGAGGATCTTTTCTTGAATAAACGCAATCCATTAGACTTGGAGGGAAGTCGAGAACAACAGCAGGCCACGGGCCCCCTCATGGGCCCCTCGTAGCTCCACCGACCTACTTTTTGCCTTATATATACCTTATACCCTAAACACATCGGGAGCCACGAAACCACTTTTCCACCGCCGCAACCTTCTGAACCGGAGATCCCATCTTAGCCTTTTCCGCATCCGGGAGGGGATTCACCATGGAGGGCTTCTACATCAACACCATAGCCCTCCGATGATGTGTGAGTAGTTTACCACGCACCTTCGGGTCCATAGTTATTAGCTAGATGGCTTGTTCTCTCTTTGGTTCTCAATACAAAGTTCTCCTCATGTTCTTGGAGATCTATTTGATGTAATAATTTTTGGCAAAGGTGTTTGACCAGATCCGTTGAATTGTGGGTTTATGATCAAGATTATCTATGAACAATATTTGGTTCTTCTCTGAATTCTTATATGCATGATTTGGTATCTTTGCAAGTCTCTTTGAATTATCGGTTTATTTGGCATACTAGATTGATCTTTCTTGCAATGGGAGAAGTGCTTAGCTTTGGGTTCAATCTTATGTGTCCTTTCCAAGTGATGAGGGGCAAGGCACGATTGTATTGTTGCCATCGAGGATAAAAAGATGGGGTTTATATCATATTGCTTGAGTTTATCCTCTACATCATGTCATCTTGCCTAATGCGCACTCGTTCTTATGAACTTAATACTCTAGATGCATGCTGGATAGCGGTCGGTGTGGAGTAATAGTCGAGATGCGAATCGTTTCGGTCAGTTGACACAGACGTGATGCCTATCAACTACAAAAAAAGACACAACCGTGACATTTTCCAACCAAATTTTTTCCGTGATACAATATGACACTTCTATGACGAAATTGTGACAAAACCCCGATCATCATAGATGGTGGGCCTACTTATGACAAAAAAATCAATAAAATGGGCCGTTCCGGGGGCCGGAGATGCGCCATGACATTCTTTGGGCGCCCATGACGGAAGAAACCGGTAGAAGCGAGGGGGAGGAAAATTTCGGGAGTTGCCTTACGGTGGGAGGTCCAAAGGGTGCGCTGCTTTCTCTTGTGGACGTGGGTGGAGGCGTTGGCTCTAATCAACCCGAAACGAAGATCGCAGTTACGTTCATCGAACCCGGCGACGATCGATGGCTGTTAATCGAACTCGATGGAGCGATTCTTCACCGCTGGCTAATCAAGCCGATCGATTGATGAACACTAAGCGCTATGGGGGGTTGGATGAAAAGGAGCGGCGGTTTTGGATGAACAGACCCCGGGGTGGAGGGTTGGATGAACAGAGACGGGGAGGGGTGGGTGGAGGGTGGTTGAACAGACCCGTGGTGTGGAGGGCTGATGAACAATAGAGGTGGAGGGGGGCCGGAGGGTGGTTGAACAAGAGGTGGAGAAGGGTGGAGGCCGGATGAACAGGAGCCCGTGGAGGCCGGAGGAGGTCGACGGTGGAGATGAACAGATCCCGTGGAGTCCTGCTGGCACGCCAACCCCTCCCGGGAACAGACCCCGCCAACCGAGGAGGTCCGCTTTTTGCGGCACGCCACACCCTCCCCGATCAACAGACCCCTGCCACCTGGGAGGTCCGCTTCTCCGCGGCGGACGCCACACCCTCCCGATCAACAGACCCTGCCGACCAGGGAGGTCCGCTTCTCTGTTTGGACGCCGCATTCTCCCGGCGAACAGGATCCCATTTAACGTCAAAACACAAGGCCCTTTCCTCCGCCAGCGGTATGCCAGCCTCGCTTCCATCGCCTGCCCGGCCCAAGCCCCCCGGGAACACGACCATGCATTCCGTTTACCCAGCCGGTTGGTTCCCCACCTAACATGACGACGACGAAAGCCCTTCGACCCAGCCATGTACGAAGGTAGTAGGCTTCGACCCGCCCGATGTACGACGTTTGGCTTTTTTCTTTCTGCACCTCGCCGATGTAACGCAATGTACATGCTACGGGCGCTTCTAACTAACGGCATGCCGCCACAACAACCAAAGATGTACGCAACACGTCGCTACCGAATGACAACGCCACGCACGCCACCAGGTGGGTCCCCGACCGTTAGGGCACTTTCCTTCTCGCGAAGATGTAGCCGGTGGGTCCCAGCAGTGGGGGCAATCGCTTAGTTTTTTGCCCGGACGCACTTCCTTGCATGCGAAGATGTAGCTGGTGGGTCCCAGCATCAAGGGGCGAATCGTTTTTTTTTTTTGCCCAACCTTCCTGCGCGGGGTGTCGCTAGTGGGTCCCAACGGTCGGGGCTTAATCGCTTTTTTTTTTGC
>JAHIAM010020862.1:0-17826 GCA_021605205.1 Aegilops longissima | reverse complement strand
TCTCATTGCATCATTTTCATTTGAGCTCATCTTGATGCCTGAAATGCTGTAGAAGAGTGCTATGTGATGTTAGTTTCGCTTTAACAGAACTTGCACTTTGTTATTTTTGCCATGATTGATGTGTGCACCCTATGAATTTGAGTCCCACATGTGTTTTGTAAAATGCCATGCCATCTTTCCAGGGTGTATGCCATGTATTTTGTGATCTATGGTGACTAGCACAACATGCAAAGTAGGTGTCCTGTTGCTGATTTCAGCCCTGTTTAGCTGATATTTTGATGCCATGTTAACTTGATACCGATGAGATCCATGCATATTTTGAGATACTTCAAAGAAGGATGTTTTGTAAACATGTCTTGCTCTATCCATCCATGCCTTTGTTTGCAATTGGCGGAGTGCCATAGCTTGAGTCAATCGAGCTCTACTTTTGCTATCAAATGCTTCCTCGGCAGATTGTTTATGTGTTATTCAATTTTGCCAAGGTTGTTGTGGTTGATCCATGTATGCTATGTTATTGTTCTTGCCATGTATGTCTTCTATGCCATGTCTTCTTGATGTATGTATGCTTAGTTTATCATATAAGGCTCTGTAGTGAGTGCATTGAGCTTGTAAACATGCCTACTTGTTATCAGCTTTTGACATGCCATGTTGCTGAATCTGTTAACTAAAACTTTCAATATTGACATGGGTGTTACTATATTTTCTTGATCCTTTTGGCTTATGGCCAGTAAGGGACTTTTGTTCTATGCTTTGAGTAGATTCATGCCATGCCATGTTTTGCTATTTTAAGTTCCTGTAGTATGTAGTTTTGTTGTTTGAACATTGCAACTTGTTGCTGTTTTTTGCCATGTCCAAATTCTATATTTTGTGCACTCTTTGCCATGCTTTCTGTTTGAACTCTGTTATGATGTGAACTAGCCGTAGCTCAAAGGCTCATCTTTTGTCGAAGCATCTTGTGTAGAACATCTGCCATATACTCTGGTTTGCATGTTGATGCCTGGTTCATCATTTACCTTCCTGAGTTTATTATACGCATTGCATATCACATCTCGCATATCATGTCATGTTTTGCATCATGTTGATTGTGCATTGCACCGTGATTTATTGTGGTTCTTTGTTTGTGTTGTTGCTTTGTAGAGCCGGAGACGAGTACGTGACCGAACGAACCTGTTGAGAACGCCATTGGAGGATCAAGCTTTCGACAACTCCCGAACATTGCGTGCAAGATGACCATACCCTCTAAATCACTTCTATCTTTGCTATGCTAGTTGCTCGCTTCTGCTGCGCCTATGCTGCGTATGCCCACCACTTGCTATATCATGCCACCCATATTGCCATGTCAGCCTCTAACCATCCTTTTCCTAGCAAACCGCTGATTGGCTATGTTACCGCTTGCTTCAGCCTCTTATAGCGCCATAGTTGCAGTGTGAAGCTGAAGTTTGTTCCTTGTTGAACATGGAGATGTTGTTCCTTGTTGGAACATGTTTACTTGTTGGGGATATCACAATATATATACTGCTTTAATTAATACATCTATATACTTGGTAAAGGGTGGAAGGCTCGGCCTTATGCCCGTGTTTTGTTCCACTTTTGCCACCCTAGTTTCGGCCATACCGTGTTATGTTCCTTGATTTCGCTCTACACTCATGGTTAGGTGATTTATGGGACCCCTTGACAGTTCGCTTTGAATAAGACTCGCCCAAAGAAGGCCCAACATTGGTTTTACCATTTGCCACTAAGTTTTTTTCCGGTTTTCGCGAGCCCGAGGGTCATCTTTATTTTAACCCCCGACGCTGTTCCTTCGAAAGCGGTCTAAACCGGGCAGACTGGCGGGCCACCACGGGCAACTCGAGGGTTGGTTTATCTGTAGGCTCGATTCTCATCCGGGCAGCCCCGAGAACGAGATATGTGCATTCCTATCGGGATTTGTCGGCACAATCGGGTGGCTTTGCTTGGTCTTGTTTTATTGCTGTCGTAAATGTCTTGTAGTCCGGGATTCCGAGATTGATCGGGTCTTCCAGTAGAAGGAATATCCTTCGCTGACCGTGAGAGCTTATAATGGGCTGTTGGGACACCCCGCAGGTAATATCTTTCAAAGCTCGCCCGCGGTTATGAGGCAGATGGGAATTTGTTAATGTCCGTTGTAGAAAACCCAAAGTTGACCTCAATTAAAATACACATCAATCTGCGTGTAACTGTGATGGTCTCTTTCATGTGGAGTCCGGGAAGTGAACACGGTGTTGGAGTTATGTCCGACGAAGTAGTTCAGATCACTTTGATCGCTACTAGCTTCACGACCGTGCTTTGCTCCTCTTCTCGCTTCTTTTGCGATGTAGCCACCATATATGCTACGCTTGCTGCAGCTCCACTTACTACCTCTGTCCTTCCTATAAGCTTAAATAGTCTTGATCTCGGTGGTGAGATTGCTGAGTCCCACCTGACTCAGAGACTTCCAAAAGAAGCTTGTGTTCCGGCGATGCTGCAGGTGTGACTCAACCGAGCTCAAGTGGAGTTCACGAGGAACGTGGTCACATTATGTGTCTTTTCCCGATGATCAGTAGGTGCCCAGTTGGGACGATTCGGGATCCGTAGCATTTGGGGTATCTTTCTTTATTTTGGTTCCAGAGTCGGACCTTGAGTGTACTCAATGATGGATGTTTATTTATGTATTGTGTGAAGTGGCATCGTGAAGCCAACTATGTATCTCTTTCCCTTATTTATTACATGGGTTGTGTGAAGATTACCTCACTTGCGACATTGCTTTCAATGCGTTATGTTTCTAAGTCGCGGCTCTCGACACGGGAGATATAGCCATCGAGGGCTATGTTGGTAATCGAGCCTTCCCGACTTAGAGCCCCTACTTGATTGTTTGTCATGCTTGTTGAGTCTAGAATGGAAAATGTTTTGAGTCTTAGGATTATATATATCGGAGAGTAGGATTCTTTTACTCCCCACCTCCCTTCGTCCTCGAGGTATCCCGACGAGAGTTTTGACTCTTCTCCTCAAATTTCACTAAATTTTTTTAGGATCACGTGGGTATCTTGGAATCGTTCCGATGGTTTTGTGACGAGAACATTGTTCTTGGTGCCTCCCGACATTTAGGGGTTGTGGCAGTGTCCTGGGAGTTGAGCTCCGAGGTGTTGTCGTCACAATTTTATCGCTGCGTTCTCGAATACCTGAGTTTTGGCCGACATCGCAAATCTCTTTTGTGCGCTTGTTGGTGAGATAACCTCGATAGCTCAAAGATCGAGGCGAAAAGGGAGTATTGCCATGACTTGTATAACTGATGTTTTTCAAGGTCGAGGTACACGATTCCCGAGGATTTCTTGGTTATGTGTTGACGGATGGATACAAATGGATCTAGGTATTGTTAGTTTGGGTGATATATTTTGTGTCCCTCGTATCCCCAACACCAAATGCATTGCATAACCGTAAAGTTTCGGAGTTTATAGGTGGGAATTCTAGTAGCTACAGGATATTCTTTCCGGCTGATGTATGATTTGAGATTGGGGTTCAACGCTCAGTGGTCCGCCCATTCACTGGTCGATTTATGTGGGTCGCGAGACGCCTTAAAGAATCCTTGGCTATGCTGATTCGGGACGCTTTGTTTGTCATTCGTGACGTTCGCTATACGTCAGTCCGTGTGGGCCCCACCACTAACACTTTGGGCGTAAATTCTATCATGTGTTTGTTCCGCCATTCTAGAAGCCAATCTTTTGTTTTTTCAGCCAGGATACTCGATTTGTTTCTAAGATGATGTTGTTTCCATATCTTTATCTAAGTGGCTTTCACCTTAATGGACGGTGATGATTAACTTTGAATTCATTCGCTCATTCTAGTTCAATGTTTATTGTGAAGACTATATGTTGCAATTTCTATCCGTTGATTCTACTTATCTATTTGTCATCAAAGGACTAACGGATGTCACTCTTCAGATGGCTCCGCCAACGCCCTCAATCCGGATCGCAATGATGGGGATCAGCTGAACCTCCACCTCCACCTCCGCCTCCCGTGAGGGCCTGCAAGCTATCATGGCAGCCACCAATGCCAATTCTCGATGATTTTGCAGCTCTTGCAAGAACATACCAGGGCAAGGCAATCAAGGAAATCAAGGTCAAGGCAACAATCAGCCGCACTTTGCTACTTCCTCAGCGGCCTCGCTAATCAGTCAAGTTCTTTCGGCTTCGTGTCGAGGCCAGTGACGCCGACGATTGGTTAGTGGACATCCAAGCAAGCATTTTGATTGTAGCAATGTCGCACCTGAGGACTTTTGTCAAGTTTGCATCGCTTCAACTCAAGGATCAAGCTGCTGAGTGGTACCAGCAATACAAAGATTCCAGAGGAGGTCGGGTCATTACTCGGGATGAGTTCCGCCTGATTTCAGAGCTCATCACATTCCAAAAGTGTTGTTGAGAGCAAGTTTGAGGAGTTCCGCAATCTTAAGTAGGGCAACATGTCTGTTTATCAATACAATATCCAGTTCCGTGGTTCGCTGCTTTGCTAAGCAAGACGACCTGATGAAAAGAGTATGATCTATCAATTCGAGGTGGTCTCGAGAGAAGATCCGCAATTAGCTCTTGTGCTTTTTGAGCGATAAGTATGATGATTTCTACAACATGGCACTCAAGAAGCGTGCCCAGCTCAAATGTGAGGCTTCTAAGAAGAGAATCGTGGATGCATCAGCTTCTTTCTTCCTCTCAAGTGGCTAAGCAGCAGAAGTTTTACCTTCCTCCTCCTCCGCTCCACACCTTTATCGCCAGAAGAACTCCAGTGGCCGTGGATCTTCCCACCCACCCAACCCAAGCTATCGTAACAAGTCTAATTCTCAAGCTCCAAGGTCAAGTGCTCCTTTACCACCGTCTCATTGCCTGAAGTGACTTGCAACAAATGTCGCAGAAAGGTCACTATGCTAACAAGTGCTTCAACCAGAGGCGCCTTCCGCCCTCCTCCTCCGTGGAAATCTTCCAAAGAATGCAAAGGTTAAGCATAATCCCAAGTTTGCAAAGGTCAATATGATGAATGCAGCTCATGCAGAGGAATCTTCCGATGTGATAATGGGTAATCTCGCTTAATGATATTCTCGCAAAAGTCTTATTTGATACCGTGCATCGCATTGTTTCATGTCGAGATCCTGCTGCTAAGCATGATTTCACTTCGAATTTTTGGTTAAACTTCTAGCAATTGTTTCCGCAAGCACATGAGTTCTAGCTTGGTGGTTCCGAATGTCGGTATCAAGATGGGTGATTATAGATTGCCTAAACCAGCTTGTTCTCGGTGACTCGAATATTGATCTTATTCTCGAATGGATCGGCTTTTATCAAAGACAAAGCTCAGCTTGATTGTGCTGCTGTGAAATTCAATTGACTCACTCTTCTAATGATGTGATCATCTATGCCGCCGTGATGAAACCATTCGGTTGTTTTCTAAATGAGAAGGGCTAACTGAATGCTATCTCTCGATTCCATTGCTTAGGAGTACCAAGATGTCTTTCCAAGAGCTTCGCATGCCTCCTCATCGCCGCTTGAGTTCGTTATTGATCTTGAGCCCGCATCAACCCGCTTGCAAGCCGCCCATACAAGCTTGGACCTCGATGAGCTGAAGGAATTGAAGAAGCAGCTCAATGAACAAGAGCGTCTGGTTTGATCGCATCGAGTTCATCTCCTTGGGGTTGTGGTGTTCTTTGTGTCCTGTAGAAGGATGGCACGACCGACTTTTGCGCCGACATCGGCCCATTGAATAAGAAGACTATCAAGAACAAGTATCCACTTCCCAACATCAATGAGCTTTTCGAGCAACTCAAAGGTGCTAAAGTGTTCTCCAAGCTTGACCTTCGTATAAGTATCATCGATTCCAGATTCGTGAACAAGATATTCCCAAGACAGATTCGTAAAGCTTGGTTCTTATGAATATACCCCATGTCTTTCGCCTTGTCAATGCTCCTCCAACATTCTTCTCGATGATGAACTTCATTTTCAACCCCTACACCAATGAATTGCCTTGGTCTATCTTGATGATATTTTGGTCTTCTCCAAGAATAAGAAGGATCATGCCAAACATTTATGTATTGCGATAGACAAGCTCGTAGAGTATCAATTCTATGCTAAGTTCTCCAAATGTGAATTTTGGCTTGATGAAGTGCTTTATCTTGGTCATATCATCTCGCCATAACATCGTCATAATCCCGAGAAGGTGTCCGCAATTGTGAATTGGGAACCTCCTCGTAATGTCGTATAGTTCCGTAGTTTTCTTGGTCTTGCAAGCTATTGTCAAGATTCGTTGAGAACTTCTCCAAGATTGCAAAGCCTCTTTCCAACCTCCTCCGTAGCATGAAGTATGTCCTGTCTCCCGAGTGTGACGTTGCTTCAATACTCTCAAAGAGAAACTCGTCACAGCTCCTGCCTTGACTCCTCCCGATGAATCCAAGCCATTTGAAGTTTTTCGTGATGCTTCTTCAAGGTCTCTGCGGCTGTGTTAATGCAAGAGAAGAGAGTTGTGGCTTATACCTCTCGCCAGCTTGAAGCCTAACGAGAAGAACTACCCCACTCACGATCTTGAGTTGGCGGCGCTTGTCCATGCATTGATTACGGAGACATCTCTTGTTGGGAAGGAAAGTGGACATTTTCACCGATCACAAGAGTCTCAAGTACATTTTCACTCAACCCAACCTCAACCTCAGTGACTCGATGGGTCTAAATGATTCAAGAGTACAACCCAAGTATTGAATATACTCCGGCAAGGCCAATGTCATTGCAGATGCTTTGAGCAGAAAGCTATCGCAATGCCTAATCCTCAAGCCCTTTCAACCGGATCTTTGTGAATCTTTCCTGTTGAATCTTCAAGTTGTTCCTCAAGGCTTTTCTTGCCAACCTCATAGTCTCCTACTTTGGAAGATCAGATTCGTGAGGCTCAACTTCTCGATACCATGGTGAAAAAGGTGAAACGTGGTATCGACAAGGGCATTTCCAAGTACAAGTGCTTCCACATTGATGACAAAGACACTGCTCTTTGAGGACCGGATTGTGGTTCCTAAGGGTGATCCGAGAAAGTCATTATGAACGAGGCTCACAATTCGCTTCTATCCATTCATCCCGAAGTATAAGATGTACCATGACCTCAAGCAAATATATTGGTGGACTCAATGAAGCGAGAAATTGCTCAATTTTTGAATGAATTTGATGTCTCGCAGAAGAGTGAAAGCAAACACCAAAGACCAGCTGGTCTCCTCCAACCTCTTGCTATTCCGTAATGGAAGTTTGATCATATTGAAATGGACTTCGGACTGGTTTTCCTAAGTCCAAGCGCGGAAATGATGCTATCATCGTTGGCATTGACAAGCTTACTAAAGTGGCTCATTTTCTTCCTATCAAAGAATCCATCACAGAGCTCAGTTGGCGTAACTATACACCTCCAGATTGTCTCCTTGCACGGCATTCCACAAGTGATCTCTTCCGACCGTGGCAGCATCTTTACCTCCAAGTTCGGAACTTTTCGTAAGGCCATGGGCACCAACATTCGCTTTCAAAGACAGCTTTCCATCCTCAAACAAGTGGCCAAGTTGAGCGAGTCAATCAAATCTTTGAAGATATGCTCAGGGCTTGTGTCATTTCTTCGGTATGAAGTGGAAGATTGTCTTCCATATGCCGAAGTTCTCCTACAACAACAGCTTCCAGTTAGTTCGGCAAGGCCCCATTCGAATTCTCTATGGCGAAAGTGCCGCGATTCTCTCAATTGGTCTCGAGACAGAACGCCATCCTTCTTGGCAATGACTTGATCACAGTATGTAAGAAATGTGCGTCAGTCATTCGTGAGAATTCAAAGCCGCGAATCGCGCCAGAAGAGCTATTATGATGATAAGCACCGTGATGTGGTTTTTGAAATCAGAGACCATGTCTACTGCCCGCCTCCAATGAAAGGCACTCTGCCGCTCGTATCAAAGGGAAGCTTGCCCCTAGATACGTGGGTCCTTTCAAGATAATTGGCAAAAGAGGCGATCTCGCCTATCAACTTGAGCTTCCATCCAACTTTGCAAACGTATCGATGTGTTCCACGGTCACGCTTCGCAAGTGCTTCAAGACTCCTAACGCACTATCAACTTCAAGAGATCGACCTTCAAGAAGATCTCTTATCATGAGCACCCTCGCTGTTATTCTTGAAGAAACCGAGCGCAAGACTCGCAAAAGTCAATCAAATTCTCGAAAGTGAAGTGGTCACACGATTCGACCGGAAGCTACCTGGGAGCGCCGAGATCACCTCCGCCCGAATATCCGGAGTTCTTTTCAGCCTAGATCTCGGACGAGATCCTTGTAGTGGTGGGAGTGTTGTAACACCCCGAAGTAACTCTTCCATATTTGTAACTCCAACTCTTGCCATTTTCGCATTGTGATATAATATTCTCCGTGGTTGGGTTTTCTTCTTTTGCATTTTGTCCATGTCATGCATTTTATATCATGTCATCATGTGCATCGTGATTTGCATAATGTGTTCGCCTCTATGCTTCCAGCATTTTCCCGCTGTCCGCTTTGCAATCCGCACTCCTATCTCCCCGGCGTCCCTTTTACGCTTTTTCCGTAAAGGGTACTAAACCTTCGAAATGGACCGAGGTTTGTCTAGTGGCCTTGGTATACCACCAGACCACCGTCAAGTTTCGGGTCATTTGAGCTCTTGGTACTCCAACGGTTAACCGTGACTCAAAAGGCCTTTTTGTTGCAGCCCAACACCCCTTCAAAACAGCCCAATAACCCATCTAAGTCACTTCCATGCTCTCCGCTGCTCGATCACGATCGTGTGGGCGAAAACTACACCTCATTTGGACTCTCCTAGCTCTCTATGCCTATTTAAGCAAACTCCTCATCCAAATTCAAGTGATCAAACTCCCCCGAACCCTAGATTTTTCCTCTCCGTCACGGACGCTGTCTCCCGCCACGGACACGCCCGCCTCACCGGGGTCCTAATCGAGGTCGCCACCTTGTCTCACCGGGGCCACTACACTTCCACTGGCTCAAGGGGTTTGCTGCCTCACACGGCTGGGCCACAGGCGGCCCTGCTGCTTCCTCATGCCTCACTGGCCACTCGGCGCCTCATTGCCTGGCTGGCCATTTCGCCAAGGCCATTTCCGCCTTGCTGGCCTCGCTGGCGCTGTTCCCGCTTGTCTGCTACCAAGGCTGGCCTAACACTGCCCTCACCTCATGGCGACCTCCTCCTCACGGCCGAACCTCGGCCGCTTCTCCTCCTCTCGCTGGGCTCCGGCGAGCCCGAGTCGCCTCCGCCGATCGATCCGCTGGTTCGATCCGCCTCGGTCTCAGCGCCTGCTGACTTCTCCACCTCCTTTCTTTCTCTAAGTTTTTTCATCTTAATGAATTTTGTTGCATTTTCTTCATGCTATATCTTTGCATCAGAGATCCATTTTATGCCAGATAATATATCAAAATGCTCGACTGAAGAGTAGATCATTTCATCTCATTGCATCATTTTCATTTGAGCTCATCTTGATGCCCGAAATGCTCTTAGAAGAGTGCTATGTGATGTTAGTTTCTTTTCTTAACAGAACTTGCACTTTTGTTATTTTTGCCATGATTGATGTGTGCACCCTATGAATTTGAGTCCTACATGTGTTTTGTAAATGCCATGCCATCTTTCCAGGGGTGTATGCCATGTATTTTTGTGATCTATGTGGTGACTAGCACAAGCATGCAAAGTAGGTGTCCTGTTGTTGCTGATTTCAGCCATGTTTAGCTGATATTTTGATGCCATGTTAACTTGATGATACCGAGAGACCCATGCATATTTTGAGATACTTCAGTAAGGATGTTTTGTAAAACATGTCTTGATCTATCCATCCATTCCTTTGTTTGCAATTATGGAGTGTCATAGCTTGAGTCAATCGAGCTCTACTTTTGCTATCAAATGTTTCCTGGCAGATTGTTTACAGGTTATTCAATTTTGCCAAGGTTGTTGTGGTTGATCCATGTATGCTATGTTATTGTTCTTGCCATGTATGTCTTCTATGCCATGTCTTCTTGATGTATGTATGCTTAGTTTATCATATAAGGCTCTGTAGTGAGTGCATTGAGCTTGTAAACATGCCTACTTGTTAACAGTTTTTGACATGCCATGTTGCTGAATCTGTTAACGAAACTTTCAATATTGACATCGGTGTTACTATATTTTCTGATCCTTTTTGGCTCATCGCCAGTATGGGACTTTTGTTCTATGCTTTGAGTAGATTCATGCCATGCCATGCTTTGCTATTTTAAGTTCCTGTAGCATGTAGTTTTGTTGCTCTGAACATTGCAACCTGTTGCTGTTTTTGCCATGTCCAGCCTGATATTTTGTGCACTTTTGCCATGCTTGTTTGAACCTGTTATGATGTGAACTAGCCGTAGCTCAGTGCTCATCTTTGTCGAGCATCTTGTAGAACACTGCCATATACTTTGTTGATACGTTTGGTTGCAGTAGCTAATTAATTGTTGCTTGCTAAGTGGCATCATGCTGTTAATGGCAGATTTGTGCCCATTCTGTTTTGCTTGTCATTTGCAAACCGTGCATCCGATTCGTGATCTTTATATCGATTTCAACCGAAATCATCTCACCTTTCCAGTGGCATACTTGGTTCGCCAAGTTGATGCCTGGTTCATCATTTACCTTCCGAGCGCATACACGCATTGCATATATCACATCTCGCATATCATGTCATGTTTTGCATCATGTTGATTGTGCATTGCACCGTGATTTATTGTGGTTCCTTTGTTTGTGTTGTTGCTTTGGGTAGAGTCGGAGACGAGTACGTGAACGAGGAACCTGTTGAGAACGCCACGAGGATCAAGCTTTCGACAACTCGAGAACATTGCAGCAAGATGACCATACCTCAAATCACTTCTATCTCGCTATGCTAGTTGCTCGCTTCTTTTGCTATGCCTATGCTGCGATGCCCACCACTTGCTATATCATGCCACCTATATTGCCATGTCAGCCCTAACCATCCTTTTCCTAGCAAACCGTTGTTTGGCTATGTTACCGCTTTGCTCAGCCCTCTTATAGCGCTGTTAGTTGTGTGAAGCTGAAGTTTGTTCCTTGTTGAAACATGGAGATGTTGTTCCTTGTTGGAACATGTTTACTTGTTGGGGATATCACAATATATATCTGCTTTAATTAATACATCTATATTTGGCAAAGGGTGGAAGGCTCGCCTTATGCCTCGTGTTTTGTTCCACTTGCCACCCTAGTTTCCGCCATACCGTGTTATGTTCCTTGATTTCGCTCCTTACACGGTTGGGTGATTTATGGGACCCCTTGACAGTTCGCTTTGAATAAGACTCGCCCAAAGAAGGCCCAACATTGGTTTTACCATTTGCCACCCAAGCCTTTTTTCCCTGGTTTTCGCGAGCCTCGAGGGTCATCTTTATTTTAACCCCCGACCAGTGCTCCTTCGAGTGCGGGTCCGAACTGCAGATCAATGGGCCACCACGGGCAACTCGAGGGCTGGTTTTACTCGAGGCTGACCTATCCGGTGTGCCCCTGAGAACGAGATATGTGCAGCTCCTATCGGGATTTGTCGGCACACGGGTGGCTTTGCTGGTCTTGTTTTATTGCTGTCAAAATGTCTTGTAGTCCGGGATTCCGAGATTGATCGGTCTTCCAGAGAAGGAATATCCTTCGCTGACCGTGAGAGCTTATAATGGGCTGTTGGGACACCCCCGCAGGTAATATCTTCAAAGCCGTGCCCTGTTATGAGGCAGATGGGAATTTGTTAATGTCCGTTGTAGAAAACCCAAAGTTGACCTCAATTAAAATACACATCAACCTGCTGGTGTAACTATGATGGTCTCTTCTCGCGGAGTCCGGGAAGTGAACACGGTGTTGGAGTTATGTCCGACGTAAGTAGTTCAGATCACTTGATCGCTACTAGCTTCACGACTGCTTTGCCCTCTTCTCGCTTCTTTTGCGCATGTAGCCACCATATATGCTAGTCGCTTGTTGCAGCTCCACTTTACTACCCTGTCCTTCCTATAAGCTTAAATAGTCTTGATCTCGCTGGTGTGAGATTGCTGAGTCCCCGTGACTCATGTGATACTTCCAAAACAGTTGCAGGTTCCGATGATGCCAGGCAGTGACTCAACCGAGCTCAAGGGAGTTCGACGAGGAACGTGGTCGTTATTATGTGTCTTTTCCCGATGATCAGAGGGTGCTCAGCTGGGACGATTCGGGATCCGTAGCATTTAGGTATCTTCTTTATTTTGGTTCAGTAGTCGGACCTTGAGTGTACTCAATGATGGATGTTTATTTATGTATTGTGTGAAGTGGCATCGTAAGCCAACTATGTATCTCTTTCCTTATTTATTACATGGGTTGTGTGAAGATTACCTCACTTATACATTGCTTTCAATGCGGTTATGTTTCTAAGTCGCGGCTCGACACGGGAGATATAGCCGCATCGAGGCGTTATAAGTCACCAAGACCGCATCGCCGGCACTCTGCAACTGTTTTGAAGTATCTGTGAGTCACGGGACTCAGCAATCTCACACCCGCGCAGATCAAGACTATTTAAGCTTATAGGAAGGACAGAGTAGTAAAGTGGAGCTGCAGCAGTTTACTAGCTTATATGGTGGCTATTTCGCAAAAGAGAGCTAGAAGAGGAGCAAAGCACGGTCGCGGAAACTAGTAGCGATCAAGAAGTGATCCTGAACTACTTACGCCGACATAACTCCAACACTGTTCACTTCCCTTGACTACCGAGAAGAGACCATCACGGTTACACACGCTGGGTTGATGTGTATTTTATTTGAGGTCAACTTTGGGTTTTCTACAACCGACATTAACAAATTCCCATCTGCCTCATAACCGCTGGCACGGCTTTCGAAAAGATATTACCCTGCGGGTGTCCCAACTTAGCCCATTATAAGCTCTCACGGTCAACGGAGGATATTCTTCACTGAAGACCCGATCAATCTCGGAATCCCGGACTACAAGACATTTCGACAAAGAATAAAACAAGACCAGCAGAAAGCTCGAATGTGCCGACAAATCCGAGTAGGAGCTGCACATATCTCGCTCGTGGCACACCGGATGAGCAGTACGACGGCAACCGAAGATTCCCCAAGTTGCCTCAGGGTGGCACCGCAGTGATTCTAGGTTGACCAACACTCAGAGGAGCATTGGCCCGGGTTAAATAAAGATGACCTCGGCTCGCGAAACCCGGGGAAAAGGCTTAGGTGGCAAATGGTAAAACCAAAGTTGGGCCTTGCCGACGAGTCTTATTCAAAGCGAACTGTCAAGGGGGTCCCATAAATCACCCAACCGTAAGGAACGCAAATCAAGGAACATAACACCGTATGACGGAAACTAGGGTGGCAAGAGGGAACAAAACACTGCATAAGGCCGAGCCTTCCACCCTTTACCAAGTATATAGATGCATTAATTATAGCAGATATATATATTGTGATATCCCCAACAAGTAAACATGTTTCAAAGAGGAACAACATCTCCATGTTCCAACAAGGAACAAACTTCAGCTTCACCGCAACTAGCAACGCTATAAGAGGGCTGAGCAAAGCGGTAACATAGCCAATCAACGGTTTGCTAGGAAAAGGATGGTTAGGGCTGACATGGCAATATGGGTGGCATGATATAGCAAGTGGTAGGCATCGCAGCATAGGCATAGCAAAAGAGCGAGCAACTAGCATAGCAAAGATAGAAGTGATTTCGAGGGTATGGTCATCTTGCTCGCAATGTTCTTGAGTTGTCGAAGCTTGATCCTCGAAGCTTTCTCAACAGGTTCCTCGCTCACGCACTCGCCTCCCGGCTCTACCCAAAGCAACAACACAAACAAAGGAACCACATAATAAATCACGGTGCAATGCACAATCAACATGATGCAAAACATGCATGATATGCTAGATGTGATATGCAATGCTTAAGCGCGCCCGAAGGTAATGATGAACCAGGCATCAACTTGGCAAACCAAGTATGCCACTGAAAGATGAGATGATTTCGTTGAAATCGATATAAAGATCACCGGAATCGGATGCACGGTTTGAAATGACAAGCAAAACAAGAATGGTACAAATCTGCTATTAACAGCATGATGCCACTTAGCAAGCAACAATTAATTAAGCTTACTGCACCCAAACGTATCAACAAAGTACATGGCAGTGATCTACACAAGATGCTCGACAAAAGATGAGCACTGAGCTACGGCTAGTTCACATCATAACAGGTTCAAACAAGCATGGCAAAAGTGCACAAAATATCAGGCTGGACATGGCAAAACAGCATCAGGTTGCAATGTTCAGAGCAGCAAAACTACATGCTACAGGACCTAAAATAGCAAAACATGGCATGGCATGAATCTACTCAAAGCATAGAACAAAAGTCCCTTACTGACCATAAGCCAAAAAGGATCAGAAAATATAGTAACACCCATGTCAATATTGAAAGTTTCATAACAGATTCAGCAACATGGCATGTCAAAACTGATAACAAGTAGGCATGTTTACAAGCTCAATGCACTCTACTACAGAGCCTTATATGATAAACTACATACATACATCAAGAAGACATGGCATAGAAGACATACATGGCAAGAACAATAACATAGCATACATGGATCAACCACAACAAGCTTGGCAAAATTGAATAGCATGTAAACAATCTGCCAGGAAACATTTGATAGCAAAAGTAGAGCTCGATTGACTCAAGCTATGGCACTCCATAATTGCAAACAAAGGCATGGATGGATAGAGCAAGACATGTTTTACAAAACATCCTTACTGAAGTATTTCAAAATATGCATAGAACTCTCGGTATCATCAAGTTAACATGGCATCAAAATATCAGCTAAACAGGGTTGAAAACAGCAACATCAGGACACCTACTTTGCATGCTTGTGCTAGTCACCACATAGATCACAAAAATACATGGCATACACCTTGGAAAGATGGCATGGCATATTTCAAAACACATGTAGGACTCAAATTCATAGGGTGCACACATTAATCATGGCAAAATAATAAAAGTGCAAGTTCTGTTAAGAAACAGAAACTAACATCACATAGCACTCTTCCAACAGCATTTCGGGCATCAAGATGAGCTCAAATGAAAATGATGCAATGAGATGAAATGATCTACTCTTCGAGGCGAACATTTTGATATATTATACGCGCAAAATGGACCTATAGATGCAAAGATATATATGAAGAAAATGACACAAATAGCAATGATATAAAAGACTTAGTAGAAAATGAGGGAGAGGTTGATCTGATCGATCCGGATCGGGCCGATCCGGACGAGCGGGCGGCGGCGGCGGAAGCGGGCTCGCTGAGAAGGCGGCCGGCGAGGGTCGGGTGAGGGCAGCCTGGGAGGGCGGCGGTGGCGGGCGCCGCGAGGCGCTGGGAGGCGGCGGAGGCAAGGGGCTGCAAGGGGTCCGCGGTCCGGCGGCGGCGGCGGCCGGTGGCGGCGGGCGGGTTGGCGGGAGAAGGCTGTGAGGCGGTGGAGGCGGCGCCGCTGGGCGTGCACGGGGCCGGGCGGTGGTTGGAAAGGCGGCATGATCGGTCCGTGGAGAGGCTGGAGCTGCATGCTTGCATGGGCCACGCGGCAGGGCGGCGGCCATTGGCAGCCCCTGGACAGGCGGGCGCCGAAGGCGCTGTCCGTCGGGCGGCGGACGTGTCCGTGGCGCGGGACGGATTTTAGGGTTTCGGGGAGGAATGATCCGGATTTGGAGGGGTTTGCTTAAATAGGCATAGAGGGAGCTAGGAGAGTCCAAATGAGGTGTAGTTTTTACCACACGATCGTGATCGAACGACGGAGAGCATGGAAGTGACTTAGATGGGTTATTGGGCTGTTTTGAGGGTGTTGGGCTGCAACTTAAAAGAGGCCTTTGTAGAGTGTGTTAACCGCTGAGTACCAAACGAGCTCCAAATGACTAAACTTGACCGGTGGTCTACGGGTGGTATACCAAGGCCACTAGACAAACCTCGTCCATTTCGAGAAGGTTTTGTACCCGCACACGGAAAAACGTAAAAGGGGCCGCTGGGAGATAGGAGTGATTGCAAAACGGACAACGGAAAAAATGCTCGAATCATGAGATTTAACACGATGCAAATGCGATGCACATGATGACATGATATAAAATGCATGACATGGACAAAATGCAAAAGGAGAAAACCCAACCACGGAGGGAATATCATATAACAATGCCGAAATGGCAAGAGTTGAGTTACAAATATGGAAAGTTACTCCGGTGTTACAACACTCCACCACTACAAAGAGGATCTCGCCCCGAGATCTAGGACCTAAAGAACTCCGGATATTCGAATGGAGGTGATCTCGCGCTCCTGTGTGGCTTCTCGGTCGAATGGTGTGACCACTTCACTTTCAGGAATTTGATTGACTTGTTGCAGTCTTTGCGCCGGTTTCTTCAAGAATAGCAACAGGGTGCTCATGATAAGAGAGATCTTCTTGAAGGTCAATCTTCGGGTTGATAGTGCGCTCAGAGTCTTTGAAGCACTTTATGGGCTGCGGACACGGAACACATCGCACGCTTGCAAAGTTGGATGGAAGCTCTGTTGATAGGCTTAGATCGCCTTTTCCCAATGATCTTGAAAGGACCCACGATCTAGGGGCAAGCTTCCCTTGATATTGAAGCTTTACAAGTGCCTTTCATTGAGAGACGCGAGGTAGACATGGTCTCCGATTTCAAAAGCCACATCACGGTGCTTATCATCATAATAGTTTTCCGCGCGATTATGCCGCTTTTGAGATTCTCACGTAATGACTTGGCACATTTCTTCGCTTCATGATCGTCATTGCCAAGAAGTTGGCGCTCACCGCCCTGCATCAATTGAGAGGAGTACGCACTTTCTCGCCATAGAGAATTTCAATGGGCCTTGCCCGAACTCGCTTGGAAGCTGTTGTTGTAGGAGAACTCGCATATGGAAGACAATATTCCCACTTCATACCGAAAGAAATGACACAAGCCCCGAGCATATCAAGGATTTGATTAACTCGCTCAACTTGGCCACTTGTTTGAGGATGGAAAGCTGTGCTGAAACGAATGTTGGTGCTTCCATGGCCTTCCTGGAAAAGAATCCCAAAACTTGAGGTAAAGATGCTGCCACGGTCCCAAGAGATCACTTGTGGAATGCCGCAAGGAGACAATCCTCGAGGTGTAAAGCTCGCCAACTGAGTCATTGATGGATTCTTTGATAGGAAGAAAATGAGCCACTTTAGTAAGCTTGTCAATGACAACGAAGATAGCATCATTTCCACGCTTTGACTTTGGAAAGCCAACATGGAAGTCCATCTCGACATGATCAAACTTCCATTCGAATAGCAAGAGGTTGAGGAGACCAGCTGGTCTTTGGTGTTCGCTTTCACTCTTCCGCAGACATCACATTCATTCACTTAATTGAGCAATTTCTCGCCTATTCGAGTCCACCAATATGATCGCTTGAGGTCATGGCACATCTTCGTATTTCCAGTGATGAATGGATAGAAGCGAATTGTGAGCCTGCTCATAATGACTTTTCAGATCACCCTTAGGAACCATAATCCGTCCTCAAAGAAAAGAGTATCTTTTGTCATCAACGGAAGCACTTGTACTTGGAAATGCCCTTGTCGATACCACGCTTCACCTTTGCAGACTTGGGATTATGCTTGACCAACGCATTGCTGGAAGATTTCACAGAGGAGGAGGCGGAAGGCGCCTCGTTGAAGCACTTGTTCGATAGTGACCTTTCTGCGACATTTGTTGCAAGTCACTTCAGAGCGGACGGTGGTAAGGAGCACTTGACCTGGAGCTTGAGAATTAGACTTGTTCGATAGCTTGGGTAA
>JAHIAM010020853.1:0-14074 GCA_021605205.1 Aegilops longissima | reverse complement strand
CTCTCATCTTCCTCTTCCTTTCCTCCGGTGCCATCCTAGATCTCGGACGAGATCCTCTCGTAGTGGTGGAGTGTTGTAACACCCCGGATACAACTTTCCATATTCGTAATCCGACTTTGCCTTTTCCGGAGATGCGATATGATTTTTCCTTCGTGGTTGGGTTTTTGTCGTTGTTTTGCATTTTGTTCTTGTTATGCATCTAGTCTCATGGCATCATCTGCATTTCATCCGCATGTTTTTCAAAACTTGCATCCGCTCGGTTCCGCTCGCTTTCCGTTGTCCGCTCCGAAGTCCGGATACACTCGCACGCTTCGCTGCACCTCCAAATAGTATTTTATTAATGGCATAATAATGTTCTCGAATGGGTTGCAACTTGTCGGCGGTCTTATTATAGTGTAGACAGGCCGCCTGCCAAGTTTCGTCAGATTCGAGTTCGCTTTACCGCCCAACCGCTATATTTATAACCGGATATAGTCGGTATATTCGCTCGGATGTTTCGTCTCCAAATCGTGCTCGGGCTGCATTTCTCCTCTCTCTCCTATCAGTCCGCACCTCTCGCCACAGCCCACCCGCAGCTCACCTAAAACCCCTCTTTTCCCTCGATCGTCGATCGCGACGGAGGTTCAAACCCCTCAAAACTCCCCAAACCCTAATCCTAGGCCTCCCTGCTATAAATAGCAGCCCCTTGCCATTTTTGTCACCCCAACCTCCTCCTTGATTTCCGGCCCCCAATCATCAGCCAGCCGCCCCACCTCCTCTCCTCCATTTCCGCTTCTCCACCTCGCACACTTCGCGCCACTGCCTCCGGACTAATCGCGCCACGCCACCAAGGCGCTGTCCTCCACTCACGCTCCTCGCGCTTCTTCCTCGCGGCTCCTGCGAGGCCCATCCTGGCGCGGCCGAACCCGCCTGGCCACGACTGGCCTCGACCCCGAGCGCCCCAAGGCTTGCCTCCTCTGCTTCGCTCCAACCCGCCACGCGAGCTGGCCTGTCTGCCGCAGGTCGGAGCCGCCACGACCTTCCAGCCGGACTCGCCCTCGCTCCTTCCTCCTTCCTCTCTTTCTCCCTACTCACGCCTTTCTTCTCTCGAGAATCATGCCGCCGCTTGTCATGCCGCTGCCGCTGCTCAGCCGAGTTCGTCCACCTCCTCGCCTCCTCGGCCTCGTCTGCCGGCCGGATCCGGGATCCCGAGGCCGGATCTGCCTGCTCCGACATCGGGCCTCGCTGACCACCCCCTGCCGTCTCCCTGAGGATCGCTGCCGCCTGCACTCTGCCTGGCGCGAAAGGGCGACGACTGCCTCCTCCAGGGCTATGGCCTCACAACAGCCTAGCCACGGCCTCAAGGCTCACTGCTCTCGTCTCGACCCGGCCTGCTAAGGCCCATGGGTGAGCGCCTCAGCCCCTCCCTCCAGCTGGCCCAGCCAGATTCGCCCATGTTGTTTTTTTTTCATACGCTAATTTAGCTAATTTCCTGGATTACAGATTTATAGAAAAGTCCCTAGAGTTCATGCATTTAATAACTCATCAGCCGTGCATCGGATTAAAATGGTTTAAACATGTAAATTGCTTAGAATTTCGTGTAGATTAATTATATGCCATTTTCATCTATGTTAAAAAATGTTTAAATTGATGTTTGCATTAATTTGCTAATATGCCATGCTAAAATGCTTTAATTCATAACTAAATAACCGTGAATCGGAATTAAATGTTCTTTATATGTAAATGGGGTGGAAAAATGCCTAGATTAACATGGTCCACTTTATGTTGCTGTTTAACAACTCTAAAATTGTGTTTAGGGCAGAACAGTACCGAATCTAAAATATTGCACATGAGGTTTTTCCGGGCTTGTTGTTCGTTGTTTCCGGCCTCATTTAAACTTGCCTAGTTAGGTAGTTTTGTTGTGCTTCACCCCCTTGCCATGTTTAATAACATTTAATATTGTTGGGTAGCCTAATCAAGAGTGAACTAAATAAATGTTGTGAGTTTTGTCAATATGCAACCTGCTGTATATTGAGCTCCACTTAATTTGTAGGATTGTTTGTGCATATTGCCATGCCATGCTATTTAAACCGACATGCATCATACTTGATTGTGCATCATGCCATGTTTATGTGATGGTTGTTTACTATGTTGTTTGCTTCTTTCCGGTTTGCTTCTCGTTAGCTTCGGTTTCGCTCCGGAGTTGTGAGGATTCGCTCGACTTCGCCGCTTGTCTTCTTCATGGACTCGTTCTTCTTCCTTATGGATTTCGTGCAAGATGACCATACCTCGAAATCACTTCTATCTTTGCTTGCTAGTTGCTCGCTTCTTTGCTATGCCTATGCTACGATGCCTATCACTTGCTATATCATGCCACCCATGTTGCCATGTCGCCTCTAACCTTTTCACCCTTCCTAGCAAACCGTTGTTTGGCTATGTTACCGCTTTGCTCAGCCCTCTTATAGCGTTGTTAGTTGCAGTGAAGATGAAGTTTGTTCCTTGTTGAACATGGAGATGTTGTTCCTTGTTGGAACATGTTTACTTGTTGGGATATCACAATATATCTTATTTAATTAATGCATCTATATACTTGGTAAAGGGTGGAAGGCTCGCCTTATGCCCGGTGTTTTGTTCCACTCTTGCCCTTCTAGTTTCCGCCATAACGGTATTATGTTCCCGGATTTTTGCGCCCTAACGCGTCGGGTGATTTATGGGACCCCTTGAAGTTCGCTTTGAATAAGACTTTTCCAAGAAGGCCCAACATTGGTTTTACCATTTGCCTCACCTATGCCCTTTTTCCTTGGGTTTCGGAGCCCAAGGGTCATCTTTATTTTAGCCCCCCGGCAAGTGCTTCTTCGAGTGTTGGTCCCAACCGAGCAGATCGGGCCACCTCGGGCAACTCGAGGGTTGGTTTTACTCAGAGGCTGACTTATCCGGTGTCCCTCGAGACCGAGGTACGTGCGATTCTATCAGGATTTGTCGGCACATCCGGCGGCTTTGCTGGTCTTGTTTTATTGCTGTGAATGTCTTGTAGCCGGATTCCGAGACTGATCGGTCTTCCCGGAGAAGGAATATCCTTCGTTGATCGCGAGAGCTTATCATGGGCTGTTGGGACACCCCGCAGGGTTTGAACTTTCAAAGCCGTGTCCGTTATGTGGCGATGGGAATTTGTTAATGTCCGTTGTAGAGAACCCGGTTGATCTTAATTAAAATACACCAATCAAGGTGTAACTGATGGTCTCTTCTCGGAGTCCGGAAGTGAACACGGTGTTGGAGTTATGTTTGACGAAGTAGTTTCAGGATCACTTCTTGATCATAGTTGTTCGACTGCTTTTGCCTTCTTCTTCGCCTCATTTCATGATGTTGGCCACCATATATGCTAGTCGCTTGCTGCAGCTCCACCTCCCTACCCTGCCTTACCTTTAAGCTTAAATAGTCTTGATCTCGCGTGTGAGATTGCGAGTCCCCGTGACTCACAGATACTTCCAAAACCAGTTTGCAGTGTGCCGATTAAACTGCAGTAGTGACTGACTCGAGCTCAAGGAGGAGCTCGATGAAGATCTTGTTCCTTGTGTTGTTTCGCTTTCAACGATCAAGAGCGGAGCTCAGGCTTGGGACGATCGGGATCCTGTAGCATTTGGGGTAGTCTTTTATTTTGGTTCCGTAGTCGGACCTTGTTTGTATCTGATGATGTAATGTTTTACTCATGTATTGTGTGAAGTGGCGATTGTAAGCCAACTATGTATCTCTTTCCTTATGTATTACATGGGTTGTTTGAAGATTACCTCACTTTGACATTGCTTTCAATGCGGTTATGCTCTAAGTCGTGCTTTCGACACGGGAGATATAGCCGATCGAGGGCGCATAGTAATCATTCTCATGTGCCTTACATGCATGCCGGAAAGGAACTGGAAGGCCTCGCCTTGGGTAGGCGTGAGCTTGTCGCCGGTCTCCTGGGACGGTTATGTCCGATGCCATAGTAAGGTATAATGAGCGTGATCCTGCTGATTGAAATATATTTGTTATGCTAATCATGCAGGAATGCTTAAACCTCCCGAGTCCACTCATAGATCGAGTCTTGTTCCAAGAATCCCCATACTTGTTTCAGACTACCACTTGTCCCTCGCCATAATGGGTACGGTTCAAGTTGTCAACCCCTTTCCTAGCACACACCGCATGTAGAGGCCATGATGGAAGATACCAGAGGCATCCAGAGGCATGCCATCCGACCCGGGGCATGGGTGTTTCGTTGTAGCCAAGGGGTAGCTCCCTAGTTTGCGCTGTTAAATTTTGTGATCCCATGCTACGCCGAGGTTGTAGCCTCCCACTTAGAGTTTTGCTTGACAGTGTCGTGGGTGATTCCTGCATAACGTGAGTTGCGGTGTGTCAAGTCGTGTTTTTGACTAGAAGATCAGAGACGGAATTAGTCCAATGGACTAAAGAAATCAGTTACTCGTGGGTAAAGAGTACACCTCTCCAGAGATATTAAACCTATTCAATAGCCGTGTCCATGGTTAAGGACTACACCGGGTCAGTTCAAGTGTCGGTCTTAGTGTCGGTCTTCGAGGAGAAACTGCTAAACCGTAACATGGATCATGATTTGTGACTTGTGTTGATTATGATGATTATGATTATTTTATCATGGACTAACTATTGCCATTACTTGATTTATTGAGTATCCCGGACGGTTCTACCTCCCGGATATTCACTATGAATGTATTTGCTTCATAAGCCCTTTATGTGGTGTCGCTTAGATGCCCGACTGTGGCATTACTTGTTATTTATTTCCCTTATAAGCCCTTTATGTGGTGTCGCCAGACGCCTCGACTGTGGCATTACTTGTTATTTATTTCCTTATAAGCCCTTTATGTAGCGCCGACGCCTGACGAGGCATGCTTGTTTTTTTACCATCATTTCGAGACATCGCCTTATATCCGAATGGTGTATTTTATTTCCTCCCGTGTCATTTCATATTCTTGTTACATATAAATAACCTGTTTGCATGAATCGAGATTTTATTTTATGACCGATAATGTGATCATAGAATATTTCCGCATGATTATCATTTATATTATAACCAGAATTATAATGGTTAGCAGTACATTCAAAGTACTCACCGGCTTGTCCTCGCTATTGTCTTGGCCAGATATCTTGATGGAGAGGGCGCTATGATGACCGCCCGAACCTAAGCAACGGAGACCGCAGCCTCGCCAAGATAGGAGTTATCCTGGTCACTGTTCTCGTGGGGAATGGAGTCCCATAGACACCGATGATCCACAAACCGCTCGCCATCAACCACTAGAAGCCATTTGTTGTACTCCCAGCCGTAATGGTCTTGTACAACATATATTTTGTAGTTTGCTTGGAGTTTCAGATCGTTGGTGCCTCATCAGCTAGCAGTAATCCTGGGCTGGTGAGCACAACGCCATTTTCTGGAAATTAATACCCGGAAAACTGGTCGCCACACACCGCCACTCTATCGCTGACCCTCGGCCGCCTCGTCTTCACGCCGCCAGACTCCCACGGACGCCGCAGGCTGCTGCTTCATGGCACGCGAGCCCTATGCTACCACCCGCCGACGATCTCTACGAGGACTGGCTGGACCGCATCGCCGAAGCTGTCCACCAAGAGGGGCTCTCGCGCCATCCCTTCTTGCTGCCTCGCTTCGCCACCAGGGCGACGTGGCTCATGGAGCGCCCACCACCTTCTCCACCAAGACGGCGCCCTGGCGCATAGGCCAGAGCCCACCGGGCGTGACTCCACCACGCCGGGTGCCCGTGGCGAAGAAGGAAGCTGCCAGAAGTTCTCGCCACAGGAGAACGCCCGCCCCCAGCCCTAACGGTAAGATCGCAGCGCCGCGCGGCGGTGCGCGACATCAAGGGCAGGCTCGACGCAAAGGGTCCCGGCTACCGCAGTTGCTGCGCTTTCACTCCCCGAAAGCGCGAGCATCGCTCGCCGGCAAGTTCAAGCGACCTGCCTCCTCACTACGACGGCACCCCGACTTCGCTGAGTTTTTGCAGCTCACGAGCTGAGCATCAAGGCGCCAACAGCGACGAAAAAGTCATGGCGAACTGGTTCCCATGGCTCCAAGGATGGTGCTTGTTTGGCTCAACCTGCCTCCGTGCTCGATCTCCTCCTCGGGCGAGATGCGCGACCGCTTCATCGCCAACTTCCGTGGCACTGTGATCGCCCGTCACAGGTGACCTGCGCTGCATCGGCAGCAGCCAGAAAGACCCCGCAAAGTACATCCGTGCTTCAACAACGTCACCTAAAATCCCTAAGGTGACGGACGAGGATATCATCTCCGCTTCGATGGCGTTTCACGATGTCAAGATGAAGGAGGAGATCGCCATCCACGAGGAGTTGTGCACGACCTTGAGCTGTTCAACCGGGCGACCAAGCGCGCAAGAGCTGAGGAGGGCGCTTTCCTCCTCGAACTCCCGCTGCTGACCCCGAGGAGAATAAGGCCAAGGCCAAGGACGGAAGCGCAAGGGAGTGGTCGTGCTTGCAGCGGCCGGATACGCGCGACGGACCTTCCCGAAGTCGCCCAAGAGCAGCCGCCCATTCTACGCCTTCCACAACGCATACAGCCACAACACTAACGACGGTCAAGAGCTCAGTTATTCAAGATGGACGCCGTCGACGACCGAAAGAACGATCGGGCTACGGCCGAGGAGGAGGACGGGCGGAGGACGCTGGACGACCGTGGCCCACGCCAGAGTGGCGCGACCGGCCTGGAGGACCACCGCAGACCAGCCTCATGAGGGCGCCTCAGAGGGACCAGCTCCGATGATCGCCTTAGGGCAATGCTAAACTTCCTCCGCTGCTGCCACCATCAAGAAGGAACGACGACCACCATCAGACGAGGGGCTGGGGCTTCAAGAGCCGCATATCGCTCGATCTTGGGCGGAGCTCAGCCCCAGCCTCTCAACAAGATCTTCAAGCAATTTGCTCAGCAGGTGAACGCAGTTCTTCCCCGGCTTGAGGCCACGCCCACCATGTGGTCCAAGTGCGCCATCACTTTCAGCTCGGTAGACCAACTCAGCGCGGCCATCACGGGCGCCCCGATGCTCTGCTCACCCACATCAAGAACGCAAGTCACCAAGACCTCATCTACGGTGGCGCAGGGCTCAACGCCCCGTCGCCGAGACGCTCGCAGCCTCCAAGTGCCATACGATCAGCTTCAACCTACAAGCCCTTTCTCAGAGGACCGACGGCTCCACCACCCCGATAGGGGAGGTCCGCCTTGTCACCTTCGACAGCGCGACAACTACCAGACCGAGCTCATCGACTTCGACGTCTTCACATCCGCTCTGTCAGACAACGCCATCCTGGGTATCCGCCCGCTGTTCATGGTGGTGACCCACCACGCTACAACTCTTCAAGATGCCGTGAAGCGCGGATCATCACCGCCCCTCGCAAGAAAGAGACGCGATGCTCCTCGAAAGCGCCTTCCAAGCTGCATCCATCAAGACCCCGACAATAATGCAGGCAAGACCTTCCGAGGTCGCTCCAAGAAGAAGAAGCAGCACTCCAGACAGGGCCTCACGGAACGGGCGCTCAAGTGGTGCCACATCAGATCGGCGCCGCGCCTGGGCGCCCTCCCTTGCATAAGAAGCACGCCTGGCGCCTCCTCGGCAGGCCTCGGGCTCATCTCGAGGGCCTCGACCTCGCCAACGCCATGAGGGAGGCGCCGGCACCACATGTAGGCGTGTTTATGGAACGCTTCTCAGAGGACACTGACGAGGAGCGCCCAGCGCCAGAGTTCATTGCCAAGACCACTCAGAACTGCAGGATGCAGAGCCATGCGCGCGACGCCGCCACCGGCGTGTCTCCCCATCCAGCGAGGATGGCGGGCTGCGCGGCTCGATCGACATCCTGTGGCTCAACAGGCCGATCTCGTGAGCGCCTAGCCTTCATGCGGGGACATTGCGAGGGCCCGCCATAGCTATGTTCAGATGCCATTCGCCCGCCGAGCGTGGCATCCGCTTCCAAAGGTAATCCCACGGAGCGCCCTCAGGGCTCAGAGGCCAAAGGCCACGCAGTCCTCGGTGGAGATGGAGACGGTCCTCAAGGAACCGCCTGACCCTCAGAGCCTCCCGGCTCAGGCCCCATGGCTCATGAGGAGCAACCCTTCTCCATGCATCTTCACTACCCCAACACCCTTTCGACAACGGAACCATGTGACATTTTCCAAGTTTATTTAGCTGAGCTCTGGCTGCATCATTCCCAGGCGATGGGCCTGTCCCACGGCATGTATCCTTTTATTCCTTTAGCTTACTCACTGGGCGCCTCAGTTGCATCATCCCCAAGCCGCTTGGTCCAGCCCAGTGGCATGTATCATTCTTGCAATTATCCGAGCTAGTTCGCTTCCATGCATAATCTATCTATGATTATCACCGCCGGATTGTCACCATCAGGAGCTGCGCCCGATCGCCTTTCTTCAGATCCTTCGATAAGAAGGCTAGGCACGGCGATGTGCTCGGCCCGCCCCCGCAGCATCGAGCAATCCAACGGCTGAGCTCGTTCGCGGGCCGCCCTGCTCACGCCACCTCCGGGTCATGGTGCTTGGCCTTCTCATGCGATAACCTCAGGAAATTCATTCGGCGAGGTCGCCAACCATGTCGCAGAACACCACAACCATCAAGAACCAAGACCAGCGCAACCCACCTTGAGGTAGGGCTCGAGTCCCTGTATAGCTCACGGGTGCCCATACACACCTCGCCTAGCCCTCGCTGCAAGCCACGGTCGTATGGGCTGCACACACCGGGGCTCTCCACTCAGGGAGTCCTCGACGCACTGGAAGCACCATGCCCGCCTGGCTGTCGACATCGCCGAGGAGCGGCTATGCCTCAAGTGCGGAAGCGCCATGCTCCACGCTGGTGATAAACAACCGAGGGCAGCCTCACGACCAGATCAACCTCGTGGAGCCCTTGAGCTTAGTGTCCGGCCTCATCGCAACACCTCCCTCGAGACTCGCGCAGGGCTGGGCACGGGCTGCGCTGGTCACGCCTCAAGCGCGACGCCACCCAGCCAGTCCCCTGCACCTGGTCGCCACGCAGACCTCCCGAGCCGAGCCTCGGCGAGGGCAAAGGTACAAGGTCGCTTGAGTTGCCGAGGGGACTCCGAGCATCGCGACTCAGAGCCTAACTCGCCATGTAGCCCCTCATTCCTTGATCTTGTCCCGTGATTCAGACGATCGACACGCCTCCAACGATCTATAAATTTTGATTGCTCCATGCTATATTATCTACTGTTTTGGACAATATTGGGCTTTATTTTCCACTTTTGTATTATTTTTGGGACAAACCTATTAACCGATGGCCCAGCCTGTAATTGCTATTTTTTTCCTATTTCGAGTTTCAAAGAAACGGAGTCCAAACGGAATGAAACCTTCGGGACTTGATTTTCTCACCAACATGATCCAGAGATTTGGACCTCACGCCAAGGAAGCTGAGGAGGGCACGAGGTAGGGGGCGCGCCCCACCGTGGGCCCCATGATGCTCCACCGACGCATTTCTTCCTCCTATATATACCTCACGCACTCTCAAACGATCGACACGGAGCCAAAACCTAATTCCACCGCCGCAACCTTCTGTACCCACGAGATCCCATCTTGGGGCATGTTCCGAGTTCACGAGGGGGCATCCACCATGGAGGGCTTCTACATCATCACCATAGCCCATCCGATGAAGTGTGAGTAGTTTACCTCGACCTTCGGGTCCATAGTTAGTAGCTAGATGGCTTTTCTTTTTGGATCTCAATACAATGTTCTCCCTCTCTCGTGGAGATCTATTCGATGTAATCTTGTTTTTAGTGTGTGTTTGTTGAGATCGATGAATTGTGGGTTTATGATCAAGATTATCTATGAACAATATTTGAATCTTCTCAATTCTTTATGTATGATTGGTTATCTTTGCAAGTCTCTTCAATTATCAGTTTGGTTTGGCCTACTAGATTGGTTTTTCTTGCAATGGGAGAAGTGCTTAGCTTTGGGTTCAATCTTGCTGGCCCTTTCCCAAAGGATGAGGGGCAGCAAGGCACGATAGTATTGTTGCCATCGAGGATAACAAGATGGGGTTTTTATCATATTGCATGAATTTATCCTCTACATCATGTCATCTTGCTTAAGGCATTACTTCTATCATAAACTTAATACTCTAGATGCATGCGGATAGCGGTCGATGAGTGGAGTAATAGTAGTAGATGCAGGAGTCGGTCTACTTGTCTCTGACGTGATGCCTATATACATGATCATACCTAGATATTCTCATAACTATGCTCAATTTCTCAATTGCTCAACAGTAATTGCTCACCCAATCGTAAAATACTTATGCTCTTGAGAGAAGCCACTAGTGAAATCTATGGCCCCGGTCTATCTTCATCATATTAATCTTCCATCACTTTATTATTGCCTTTGCTTTTTTTTACTTTGCTTTTTATTTTACTTTGCATCTTTATCACAAAAATACCAAAAATATTATCTATCGATCTCACTGTAAGTGACCGTGAAGGGATTGACAACCCCTTATCACGTTGGTTGCAGGAGTTATTTGCTTTGTGCAGGTACAGGGACTCGCTGAGCCTCCTAATGGATTGATACCTTGGTTCTCAAAACTGAGGGAAATACTTTACACTACTTTGTTGCATCATCCTTTCCTCTTCAAGGAAATCCAACGCAGTGCTCAAGAGGTAGCAACGACCCAACGGCGGTTGAGGTATGCACGGGTCGGCCCCGCCGACGAGAACACTAGACCTACCCTGCATCTCCTTTCTCGAAGCTATTTGCGCCTCAAGGGGACTCAGAGCCTAATCGACCACGTAGCCCTCACCCTTGGTCTCGCCCCGGTGATCCAGACGACCCAACGGCGGCTGAGGTATGCGCTGGGTCGGCTCCGACGAGAACGTAAGCAAATGGGAAGGAAATCGCAAAATCTCAAAGCAAATATTACAAGACATATTGTTCTCCAATACCAAACTCAAGTTTAAACGCCACCTGAGGCATGGTACATGTTGTAGGAGCTTAAGGAAAGGAGCCGCAAGCAAGTCATCCCCGACACCGCCTGTTCGCAAGGGATGCTCCTTCCTAGTGGCGACGCTTCACTCGCACCGCCGGAGTGGCAGGATCAGAGCACCGCACCGGCGCTGTAGCGAAGGCGCTGAACTTTCAGAGGGCCTCCACCGACCCTTCACGGCTGGGGCAATGCTGCGCTTTGCTCGTCGCCAGGCTCCAAAGAGCTGCCAAGGAGGGCGGAGGGATAGCAAAGATGGAAGTGGCTGAAGATGCTGGCACGGCCGAGGAGAGAACACGGCCTCTCCTCGCCATGGCGCCGATACACCACGACTTCCTCAAACGCCGACCAGATAGGGAAGCGGCTCAAGGGGCCCGTTCGGTGGTCAGCGCTCCTTCAAGCCTCTTCTCATAGAGTGCCGCAGTGTCGCTGGGCCTTCCATGCGATAACCTCAGAAATTCATTCGGGAGGTCGCCAACCATGTCGCAGAACACCACAACCATCAAGAACCAAGACCAGCGCAACCCACCTTGAGGTAGGGCTCGAGTCCTGTATAGCTCACGGGTGCCCATACACACCTGCCAGCCCCGGCCAAGCCACGGTCGGGGCTGACACACCGGGGTTCCACAGGGAGTCCTCGACGCACGGGAAGCACCATGCCCGCCTGGCTGTCGACATCCGAGGAGCGGCTATGCTCAAGTGCGGAAGCGCCATGCTCCACGCTGGTGATAAAAATCGAGGGCAGCCTCAACCAGACAACCTCGTGGAGCCCTTGAGCTTAGTGTCCGGCCTCATCGCAACACCCCCGAGACTCGCCAGGGGGGCACGGGCGCGCCACGCCTGCGGACGCCACCCAGCCAGTCCCCTGCACCTGGTCGCCCGACCTCCCGAGCCGAGCCGGGGGGCAAAGGTACAATCGCTTGAGGCCGAGGGGACTCGAGCATCGCATCAGAGCCTAACCGCCATGTAGCCCCTCATTCCTTGATCTTGTCCCGTGATTCAGACGACCGACACGCCTCCAACGATCTATAAATTTTGATTGCTCCATGCTATATTATCTACTGTTTTGGACAATATTGGGCTTTATTTTCCACTTTGTATTATTTTTTGGGACAAACCTATTAACCGATGGCCCAGCCTAATTGCTATTTTTTTCCTATTTAGTTTCAAAGAAACGGAGTCCAAACGGAATGAAACCTTCGGGACTTGATTTTCCACCAACATGATCCAGAGATTTGGACCTCACGCCAAGGAAGCTGAGGAGGGCACGAGGTAGGGGGGCCCCCCCTGGGCCCCATGATGCTCCACCGAGCATTTCTTCCTCCTATATATACCACGCATCCCCAAACGATCGACACGGAGCCAAAACCTAATTCCACCCCGGAACCTTCGACCACGATCCCATCTTGGGGCATGTTCCATTCACGAGGGGGCATCCACCATGGAGGGCTTCTAATCATCACCATAGCCCATCCGATGAAGTGTGAGTAGTTTACCCGACCTTCGGGTCCATAGTTAGTAGCTAGATGGCTTTTCTTTTTGATCTCAATACAATGTTCTCCCCCTCTCGTGGAGATCTATTCATGTAATCTTGTTTTTGTGTGTTTGTTGAGATCGATGAATTGTGGGTTTATGATCAAGATTATCTATGAACAATATTTGAATCTTCTAATTCTTTTGTATGATTGGTTATCTTTGCAAGTCTCTTCAATTATCGTTTGGTTTGGCTTACTAGATTGGTTTTTCTTGCAATGGAGAAGTGCTTAGCTTTGGGTTCAATCTTGGGCCCTTTCCCAAAGGATGGGGGGCAAGGCACGATAGTATTGTTGCCATCGAGGATAACAAGATGGGGTTTTTATCATATTGCATGAATTTATCCTCTACATCATGTCATCTTGCTTAAGGCATTACTCTATCATAAACTTAATACTCTAGATGCATGCGGATAGCGCGATGAGTGGAGTAATAGTAGTAGATGCAGCAGGAGTCGGTCTACTTGTCTTGACGGATGCCTATATACATGATCATACCTAGATATTCTCAAACTATGCTCAATTCTCAATTGCTCAACAGTAATTGCTCACCCAATCGTAAAATACTTATGCTCTTGAGAGAAGCCACTAGTGAAATCTATGGCCCCGGTCTATCTTCATCATATTAATCTTCCATCACTTTATTATTGCCTTTGCTTTTTTTTTTACTTTGCTTTTATTTTACTTTGCATCTTTATCACAAAATAAAAAATATTATCTATCGATCTCACTGAAGTGACCGGAAGGGATTGACAACCCCATCACGTGGTTGGAGGAGTTATTTGTTTGTGCATAAGGGACTCCGAGCCTCCTAATGGATTGATACCTTGGTTCTCAAAACTGAGGGAAATATTTACACTACTTTGTTGCATCATCCTTTCCTCTTCAAGGAAATCCAACGCAGTGCTCAAGAGGTAGCAACGACAACGGGGTTGAGGTATGCACGGGTCGGCCCCGCCGACGAGAACACTAGACCTACCCCTGATCTCCTTTCAGAAGCTATTTGCGCCGGGGACCCAGAGCCTAATGACCACGAGCCTCACCCTTGGTCTCGCCCGGTGATCCGAACCCAACGGCGGCTGAGGTATGCTGGGTCGGCTCCCGACGAGAACGAAAGCAAATGGGAAGGAAATCAAAATCTCAAAGCAAATATTACAAGACATATTGTTCTCCAAACCAAACTCGTTTAAACGCCACCGAGGCATGGTACATGTTGTAGGAGCTTAAGCAGAAAGGAGCCGCAAGCAAGTCATCCCGACAGGTTCGCAAGGGATGCTCCTTCCTTAGTGGCGACGCCACTGCACGCCCCGGAGTGGCAGGATCAGAGACCACCCGGTAGCGGGCGCTGAACTTTCAGAGGGCTCCACCGACCCTTCACGGGGAAATGGGCGCTTGCTTGCCCCCAGCTCCAAAGAGCTCCAAGGAGGGCGGAGGGATAGCAAAGATGGGTGGTGAAGATGCCCGGCCGGGAGAGAACACGGTCCTCGCCATGGCGCCTAACCACGCTTCTCAAACCCCGACCAGATAGGGAAGCGGCCAAGGGGGCCCCTT
>JAHIAM010020851.1:0-16034 GCA_021605205.1 Aegilops longissima | reverse complement strand
TGACCATATCACATCACAACATGCCCTGCAAAACAAGTTAGACGCCTTCTACTTTGTTGTTGCAAGTTTTACGGGCTGCTACGGGCTGAGCAAGAACCGCTTCTACCTACGCATCAAAACCACAACGATATTTCCAAATTGACTCCGCTTTAACCTTCTCAAGGACCGGGCGAGCCACACTCGATTCAACTAAAGTGAGAGAGACAGACACCGCCGTCACCTTTAAGCAACGAAAGTGCTCTGAGCGGTGAAACCAGCCTCGCCAGAAGCGCACGCTGTAATGTCGGTCCGGCCGCTTCATCTCACAATACCGCTGAACCAAAGTATGACATGCTGGTAGGCAGTATGACTTGTATCGCCCACAACTCACTTGTGTTCTACTCTGCATATGACATCAACGATAAAACCAGGCTCGATGCCATCGGCGGGGAACGAGTAATTTCAAAAATTTCCTACGATCACGCAAGACCATGGTGATGGCATAGCAACGAGAGGGAGAGTATCCGCCCACGCACTCAGAAACCGAAAGCGGAAGCGCTATAACAACGCTGTTGATGTAGTCGACGCCTTCACGATCCGACCGATCCAAGCACCGAACGACGGCACCTCCGAAGTTCGCACACGCTCAGCTCGATGACGATCCCCGACCCGATCCAGCAAAGTGTCGTGGATGAGTTCCACAAGACGACGGCGTGGGACGGCGTTGATGCTCCACCGATGCAGGGCTTCGCTTAAGCTCCGCGACGATATGACTTCTCCAGCGCAGGGCTTCGCTTAAGCTCCGCGACGATATGACCGAAGTGGAATATGGTGGAAGGGGCACCGCACACGGCTATGGAAAGATCCGAGATCAACTTGTGTGTCATGGGGTGCCCCCGCCTCAGATATAAAGGAGGCAAGGGGAGGTGGCGCCCAAGGGGAGGCGACTATGGAGGAGTCCTACTCCCACCGAGTAGGACTCCCTCTCCTAGTTGGAGTAGGATTGGGAGGGGAGAGAGG
Organism: Aegilops longissima; assembly: GCA_021605205.1. NCBI lineage: Eukaryota > Viridiplantae > Streptophyta > Magnoliopsida > Poales > Poaceae > Aegilops > Aegilops longissima. The sequence goes on along the minus strand of JAHIAM010020851.1, from coordinate 15,035 downwards.
GAAGGGCGCCGCCTCCTCCTTGTCCTATTCGGACCGGAAGGGGAGGGGGCGCAGCCCACCTGGCCGCCCTTCTCTTCTCCCTTGAGGCCCATGAAGGCCCATATACCCCCGGGGTTCCGAACCCCCGTGTTCCGTAACATCCTGCTTTCACTCGGAACCATTCCAAGTCCAAACATAGGCTTCCAATATATCAATCTTTATGTCTCGACCATTTCGAGACTCTCGTCATGTCCGTGATCACATCCGGACCAACAAACTTCGTGCATCAATACTTATAAACTCATAATGAACTATCATCAAACGTTGTTGCAAGGATTCTCTACGGTTCGAGAACTATGTAGACATGACCTAGAACCATTCTCATCAATAACCAATAGCGGAACCTGATGCCCATATTGGTTCCTACATATTCTACGAAGATCTTTATCGGTCAAACCGCATAACGACATACGTTGTTCCTTTGTCATCGGTATAGTTACTTACCCGAGATTCGATCGCTTCAGATCCAATACCTAGTTCAATCTCGCTACGGTAAGTCTCTTTACTCGTCCGTAATACATCATCTCACAACTAACTCATTAGTTGTAATGCTTGCAAGGCTTAGGTGATGTGTATTACCGAGAAGGCCTAGAGATACCTCCCGACGCATCGGAGGACAAAACCTAATCTCGAAATACGCCAACCCAACAAGTACCTTTGGAGACACCCAGTAATTCTTTATAATCACCCAGCATGCTAGGACGCTTGGTAGTACCCAAAGTGTTCCTCCTAAACGGGAGTTGCATAATCTCATAGTTACTGTGAACATGTATGGGTCATGAAGAAAGCATTAACATACTAAACGATCAAGTGTTAAGCTAACGAATGGGTCATGCGTCAACTGTTAGGACCCCGATTCCAAGTCACATCGACCTAGCTGGTAACACCTCATATCACTTTGCGGCCTCACGCACGGTATTCCCACGGTGTCGCTTACCATGGCCCGGGACCGCTTATGCCTTTTGGCTCACGATATGATAGTGTCGCTAGCATCCACATGACAAAGAACCCGGCCGACATGGCTAGTCGTGAACCCAAAGCGCACTAACCTATGGGGACAGTATACATGAATCACTTCGAGCATGTCGGTCATCAACGATGAATTGGTTGTAGCACTGGCTAACAGACTCCGTATCCCGGCTGTAGCAAAGCTAGGCAGACTCAATATCACCAAGGACATTTCAAGGGATGTATATAGAACGAAATGAATCACATGCCGCCAACCAAGTGTCCAAGCAGAGTGCTGGGCTAGCAGTGACTCGTGAACCGGCAGAAGCGACTACTATCGCCGTAAGCACGAGACTACATTTCCATATGAGAGGCTGCCAAGGATAAACAACTAGTTTGTCGGATCCCACTCATATCAAGCATTTCAATCATACACTAATATGCCCGATATGAGTAAATACAACAAGGCATCACAACAAAACTCTACAACTCAAGTATTTTATTTAAGAGGCCCGAGGAGCCATACATAACATAGTCATACGTAGGGGTCACATGACCCAACACTCAAGTCATACAATCATACAAGCACATGCGAAGCAAACTAGTCTCGAGTACGACTCTAGAAAGAAAGAAAGCTTGTTGGAGCCTTTCTATCTACAATGGCCCTTCACAAGTCTTAGATCGCCACCGGTGGCTAGCTTACTCGTCAAGTCAACATCTACATAGAATCCGCTTGAGGGGTAGTATAGTCCTCCTAAAAATATTGATTACAAACATGAGTACAAAAGTACTCAGAAGTCTTACCACGTAATCCTATCATACATGCACATTCTCAAGGAAGGAGGTGGAGTTATTTGCAGAAGCCAGCTTTGACTCTGGCTAAGCTTATCCCACGTGTCACACTTTGTAAAGCATTTTGTCGCATACGAGTCCACTAATCACCATCACAATACTCCACCGCGGATCCTCTCTCGTCATCCCCGAGAGGGCCATCCACGATACTCACACTTATCTTGAGGCTTTAGTAGTATCCATTTACTTGTCTATGAACTGATATAGGTAACCCGTAAGTCCTTCTCCATGGACACGCTATTCAATAGATCATATTTAACCCTGCAGGGTGTACTTCTTCACACACGCTCACCACTTATCGTCGCTTACACGACATGTACTGCAACCTTCAAGCCGAAGCCCAACGGGTGTCGGCCACACCTACCTAAACACTCAAGTCCCTAGTCCAGTTTATCGCCTATTCGGTTCCATCCGCAGGAGTCCGCCGAGGTTTCCCATACAGCCCCGAACGATGTGTGTGGGTTCCCGAGATACCAAACGGCACTCTGCACACCGGCCACGGTGCCTACCGCAACACAACCCACCCCTAAGGTCATGCTATGCGGCGCCCCAAAGATGCTACAAACACCGTAAACTACTTGCAACTCCCTGACTAAGAACAGGGGTGGTTAAGAAGCCGAGAGGGTCCATTGGTTTCGGGCCCAATGCGTGGTAGTAGCTAGTTCATGGATCACAAACACAGATCTCAGTTCCTAAGTTCGCTTCAATGAAACAACCCACCATGTACTCCTACATGGCCTCTCATCGATACCTTTACCAAATCGTGTTCAACACTTTCACTCTCGAACCAACACAACCTTTCACTCTAGTTCATCATCCCGATGAGCCGACTGACACAACTCTAAGCATAGCAAGCATAGCATGGTAGGAATCACAAACATGGCTCAATCAACTCCTACACATACTAGTGGGTTTCATCTAGTTATCGTGGCAATGACAGTCATGCAAAGGAAGTGGGTTCAACTACCGCAGCACACAACAGTTGAATCGCTGTTGTCTTAATGCAGAAACGAGAGCGTAAGCGAGAACATGGGTTTGTATCGGAATGATCAATGAATTGCTTGCCCGATGGAACTGGGTAGAGAACGCCTTCGATGGGTGGTCGAGGTTATCTTCGGGGCGTAACCTATCATGAAAGCACACCGAAATAAACACACAAAACAATATGCAACAATATGATGCATGCTATGACATGGCAATATGGATGTGTGTTGGCCTAATGCAAGTTGAAAGAATAGGGATGAACTCATTTGAATCAAGGATTCAAATGATAGCTCATTTGAGTTAGTCCTAATGGTGCAATATCTTATTCTGGTTATTCAGCATAGTTAACTTGTTTTAACATGCATGAAACCTGTACCAATGGATAGAGTGTATTTTTCTGATAATTTTTCATATATAAATCTTTGCATTTGGAGTTATAGATAAAAGTTATAAGCATTTGAAATTTGATTTATATTCTGGAATTTATTATATAAAAATAAATCCAGAATTTGAATTAATGCGCCAAGATGAGGTCAGCGTGACGTCAGGGTCAACGGGTCATCCAGGTCAAACTGACCAGTGGGACCCGCATGTAGGTTAGTTTAACTAATTAACTTAATTAGAACTAATCCTAATTAGTTAACCGGGGTCCACCGTCATTGACTCAGACAACAACAGGCCCACAAATGGGGTCATGGTCAACTCGCCGGCGCTCAGTCACGGGCGAGGCCAAAGGGCGGAGCAAAGTGCTTTTGCACTTTCCGCACCAAATGGGGCGCGGGAGCATCTACGTGAGCTGAGATGAGCCGCTATTGGTGGGGTTAGCTTGGCCTGGGTGGTCGGAGTTGGCACCGCGACGAAGTCGGGCGGCGGTCGGGCTCGGGTGATGTCGGGTTTGTTGTTAGGGGGCAAAGTGAGGCGCGTGGAGTGCATAGTTAGGCCCAGCGAACTCGGTGAGTGCGATGGACAGGGTGGCGGGTTGTTGGTGGCCGGAGCCTGCCGGGCGCATTTAGCCCGCATGCGGGGTTCGGGTGATCGGGTTGGGACGTTGTGGTGCACGAGGAAGAGAATGGAGAGGATGGGAGGTAGCTGTGCTCACAAAGGATCCCGTAGAGAGCCTCGCCGGGTCGGGACGGTCTCGATGCGGCGGCGACGGCGAAGGGGATCTCCGCGGTGGCGAGCGCCGGGTCGGGCGCAGAGTTTCGGGGCAGCAAGAGCTTGGGCGTGGCTTGTTCGACGAAGTCGACGACGGCGCAGACGACACTGACAAGGTCTCGCGGCGCTGGGACGACGGTGGCTACGGTTACGACGGAGGAGCGAAGCGACGGTGGCGCCGGCCATGGCGAGGGAGAGCGAGAGAGAGGAGGGGGGAGAATGGGGTGTCCTGGGGTCGGGCGACGACGCGGAGGTCGCCCAGTATGCGGCGGCGAGGGGGTGAAGTGGGCGCGCCAGCTGCGCTGCAGGCGGCCAAGGCCAAGGGCGGGCATTGGTTGCTCGTCAAGTTGAGCCAAGCAGCTCACCGGTGCAAGGTTGCTGGGCTGGGCAGGTGGGCTGCACGGCGCATGTAAGTATTTTTCCTTTTTAGTCTTTTTCTAATTTCAGAATTTGTGGGGTTTATTTAAAATACCAAAACTATTTTAAAATCACCAAAATGCTCCTGGTCACTTGTTGGAATATTCCCAACATGAAACATTTTGGTTTGACAATTTTGAACATTTAAAATATTTTATATAATTTAAAATGCCCAAGTTCAAAACTTGTGGATTAACCCTAGAACCCTTAGATGACCTAGAAAATGTTCCACCTCCTTGACATGGGTTCAACCCAAACAAAGAGGATGAGCATTTTGAAGGGCATTTCGATTCATTGAAATAAATTTTAGTAAACCCTAGTTGTTTTAAGGGGGTGTTCTCGGGTTTCGCCTTCCCCATTTCAAATTCAAATGAAATTAAACATGATGCACACCCTAATGCATGGTCTAACCGGGATGTGACAACTCACCCCACTCAAAAGAATCTCGCCCCAGATTTAGGATCTGCTATAAAAAGGTGGATACTCAAGTCGAAGACGATCCTCCTTTCCCAAGTTGCTTCTTGCTCGGAATGGTTTGACCATTGAACCTTTAGAAACTTGATATTCCGACGCCGAGTGGTACGCCGGCTTGATCGAGAATACGAACGGGATATTCTCGATAGGTGAGGTTATCTTGGAGATCAAGCGCTGTGGTCCACTCCACGGATAGGATCCGAGAAGCAACACCTCGAGTTGGGAAACGTGGAAGACATCATGGACTCGAAAGATGCGGAGGTAGTTCCAATTGGTAGGCAACTTCCCTCGCTTGGCAAGAATGCGAAAGGGTCCAATGTAACGAGGAGCCAACTTGCCTTTGATATCAAACGATGGGTTCCTTTAGAGGGTAACCCGGTAAGCCTTCTCGCCAATTTCATAAGCCATAGGCTTATGCTTGCGGTCATATTGGCTCTTTTGACGAGATTGGGCTGTTTTCAATTTTCACTAATAACGCTAACTCGCTCTTCTTCGCTTCCTCGAATCATATCCGCCAAAGAGTTGTCTCTCCCGTTTCTCACCGTTAAGAGGCGCTCACATTTCCGCCCATAAAGAACTTCGAAAGGGCTTTGCCCAGGCTGGCTTGATAACTATTGTTATAAGCTTAACTCGCGAATGGAAGGCATTTCTCCCAATTCATGCCGAAAGAGATGACGAAGCTCAAGCATATCCTCTAGGATTTGATTGACTCGCTCTACTTGACCACTTGATTGGGGATGGAAAGCGGTGCTAAAGGAGAGACGAGTTCCATAGTGCTTTGGAAACTTTCCCAAAATCGAGAGGTGAAGAGACTCCACGGTCCGAGTTAATCTCTAATGGAATACCATGAAGAGACACTATTCGAGAGATGTACAAATCAGCTAGCTGGCTAGCGGTTATACTCTCACCAACAGGTAGGAAATGGGCTACTTTGGAAAGACGATCAACAACAACGAAGATAGCGTTATTCCTCTCTTGGTCCTCGGGAAACCCGTAATGAAGTCCATACCGATTTTATCCCATTTCCATTCAGGAATTTCCAAAGGTTGAAGGGTACCAGCAGGCCGTTGATGCTCGCTTAACTCGACGACGTACGCCGCAATTAGCAATGTATTGAGCGATTTCTCTTCATCCTAGTCCACCAAAACCTCTCGGCGAGATCTTGATACATTTTAGTACTACCAGATGAATGGTGAGAGGAGAGTCATGAGCTTCCTTAAGGATCAATCGCCTCAAAGTTGCGCACCTTGGGAACCACTAGACGGTCTCCAAAGAACACGACACCTTGTTCATCAATGGAGAAACAATCACTCTTTTCTTGATGTTTCTCCCGATACGGAGACTCCTTGATCTACCTTCCGTGGCTTTGATGATCTGATCCGTAAGGGTAGGTTTCGCCACTGTGGTGGAAAGGAACTCGTGGAACAATGTGAAGATTAAGCTTACGAAATTCCTCGTGGAGAATTGGTTGACTTTGTTGTAACATCAGATTGTTACAATAAGATTTGCGACTTAGTGCGCCAGCCATGACATTGGCTTTGCTCGGGTGTAGGATATTCCTAAGTCGAAATCAGTATCAACTCGACCCAACGCCTTTGCCTCGAGATTCAAGTCCGTTGGGTGAAGATATATTTCAGACTTTGGTGATCAGTAGATTTCGCAACGATTACCTGTAAGGTAATGTCGCCAGGTTTTGAGTGCATGAACCATCGCTGCAAGCTCTAGATCGTGTGGGATAGTTATCTCATGTGGACGAATCGCGAGAAGCGAGGCAATCACATGACGATCTTGCATGAGTATGCAACCTAGTCCTTGTCGCGAGGCGCCGCAATAGATAATAAAGTCCTTAGAGAAATCTGTGGAACAAGTACGGAGCAGATGTCAGCGCCTTTTCAGCCTCGAAAGCTGATCTCGACTCGGGCGCCCATTCAACTTCTTATCTTTCTTGAGGAGTTCGTTAGAGGTTTAGCAACTTTAGAGAAATTTCGATTTAAGCGGGCGGCAATAGCTCGCTAAACCGAGGAAACTCCGAACTTGCTTGACCGATTCAGTGGAGTCCAATCAAGGACGGCTTGAACTCGCCGGATTGACAGCAATACCCTTACCAGAGATTACATGTCCCAGATAGGTCACTTCGCAACCAGAATTCACATTTAGAGAATTTGGCATAAAGGCGGTGCTCTCAAGTTTCATCAATACTAGCCTCTAGGTGTTCGCATGTTCTTCCTCATTCTTGAGTAGATGAGTATATCATCGAGGTATACCACGATTTAATTTATCCAAGTACTCCATGAAGATTGAGTTCATTAACCGAGAGAAGGTGGCTGAGCATTGGTTAATCCGGGACATGACGGTGTACTCAGATTGGCCATAACGAGGACAAAGGCCGCTTTGGGAATGTCCCCGTTTGATTTTGATTTGATGGTAGCCCAACCTCAAATCCATCTTGAAAAGATCGAGGATCCAGCGAGCTGATCATACAGTGTCGTTGATCCCGGGAGCGGATACTTGTTCTTGATAGTGACCAAATTGACAGTGTCGGTAATCTACAACCATCCGATCCGCACCATCCTTCTTCTTGACGAAGAGGACGGGCAAGCCCATGGAGATGAACTAGGACGGATGAAACCCTTTTGCAAGGACTCATCGAGTTGTTTCTTAAGTTCAGCTAGTTCTAGGGTGCCATCTTATAAGGTCTTCTAGAGATTGGGACGGTTCCGGAATAAGATCTATCACGAACTCGACATCCCCGCTGTGGAACACCGCGCAGTCCTCCGAAAGACATCCGGAAAATCACGGACTACCGGAATATCTTCGAGGTCCGGAAGGGGTTGGCATTTAGGAGTAAAGCGGCGCTTAGACACTGGGGTTAAAACATTCACCGCTTTGCCCAAGGATGGGTAAGTTGAACAGTTCTAGTAGAGCAATCAATCTTAGCATAATGGGTGACATCCAGTCCATACCCAAGATGATGTTTATGTCCGAGGACTTGAGAGCTATTAGAGATGCAAGAAAGACTAATCTGTCGACAAGAATTTCATTCCCATGACTTATTCTAGAGGTTTGCCATCTAGAACCAGGAGTTTGAATTTCCATGGAGGTAGGCATGTCACGTATCGTGGTGTTGTGTAATCGAGCATAGCTCTCGTAAATAAATGAATGAGATGCTCCAAGATCAAAGAACAGCTGCCGGATGGCAATTAACAAGAAGCGCATCGAGGACTACGCTGGGATCCTCATAGGTTTCTTCAGCAGAGACATAGTTGACATGGCCACGAGCGGTGGCAACCGGCTTAGCATAGGGCACCTTTCCGCTGGCTTGCCGCGCCAATGACTTTCCAGCTTGATTGGGGTTGTTCTGGGACACTCGGATATAGTGGCCTGCCTCTCCACACTTGAAGCAAGTTATCACATTTGGACGGAGCAGCACTAGCAGCTTGACCTCCATAAGTCTTGGGTGGAAAATACGGTTGGTTGGGGCGAGGCGCCAAGGATGGCCTCGGGTGTACCTGGTGGTAGAGCAGATTTGGGACCCAAACCCGCGCTTCGGGATCCAGAGCCGATGACGATCCAGAGTCACGGATGTGCTTATGAAGCCTCAAAATCAGTCCGCCTGGCTTTAGGCCGATAGCCTTATTGACTAGCTTCGGAAAGAGGTACACTCATGCAGACGGAGATCTCGGCGTAGCTCAGTGGCTAAGTCCCTTGCGGAACCTTGCCTGCTTCTTGGCATCGGTAGAAACTTCTTCGAGCATAACGCTAACCTCCCAAATTCACGGTCAGAGGCATCCACCGTCACCCTACCTTGGGTGAAACTGCAGAATTCTCACGCTTATGTCCATAAGACCTTCGAATATGGTGCTCACTAAGGCAGCAATCGAATTCATCCCAAGTTGTAACTTGTCCAGCCGGACGATAGCCTCATAATTTTCCCACCAGAGACTAGCAGGGCCTTCCAGATGATAGGCGGCAAAGGTAACCTTGTCACCTCAGCCACGCTGGCGAACGCAGCTTGTGGTGGATGCCATGAGCTAATCATCCGCGCCGAGAGGCTCGACGGAACATTTGAATTTTGGAGGATATAGCTTGACGAAATCATTGAGTGAAACCACATCGCTTTCTTGGCTGGCGGTGTGTTTTGTTCAATCCGCCCAATAAGCGGTTGGTTTCACGCTTATTATGCTCGCTTCCAAAGATCACCTCGCCAAAGATGGCGTTGCGGCAGATTCACATTTCGCTGCATCGCTTCTCCCCGCTCGAGCAGCAGGAGTATTATGAGTGTTGACCATCCCGGGAGACAAAGCAAAGGTTTAAACCAGGATGGCAGAATTTAACAAGGAAGTGCGGAAGGTAATGGACAGCATGGAATGCAAAGATGTTCATCCGTATGACATGGTAATATAAAACTGCCATATATATATATATATACCATTGGTCATACACACCATTCATAGTTTAGTACAAGCCCGACGGAGTACAACTATAAGGAAAGGCGTTACATCTCATCGGAAGCATTCCAACTCCTATACATTATTTTTCTACACTTCCTAACGATACACACTAAGTCGATTCCACGAGTCACGCAGACGGTGGAAACACAACTATTACCATACTAGGAATACTACTACTATCTCGTGCAGCTCCATAGTAGTCCTCATAGAAGTCACCACCTGCACTCGAAGTGGAACATGATCGTCCGGAAATGCATAACTCGTGGGGCCTGTGGACCATAAGGACTTGGATGTGGCCGTGGACCAACAAACGGTGGCAGACGAGGCCCACGAGGAGGAGTGATGCCTCCAACCTCACGCCACTCCATAAAGTCCGCAGCACTCTCCCGCACGGGTACAAGTCTCTCATGTCCATATATCCGCTTGCACGGCAGTGCAAACCTAGTCGAGTAGCCCAAAGGGTCGAACGGCATTAAAGCTCCATACGCAAGGCCCGGTTCTCACGGTCCTTGTCCTCCAAAGAACTCAAGAGTAGTGCGAGGAGTGAGTCTCATGGGATGCATCGCTGACAAACCCTCAAGGTAGCCATGCCCCTGTGAAGGGATGCCGCATATAGCGGAAATCGTTGTTGCTCAGAAAGCAGTTCGCTCAATAATAGTCATCATGGAATAGGCTGCATCTTGCATGCATATTCCAATAGTGATTCCGAGCCCATAAGAACAGTGAAGTGGCTCAAGAGTTCGGATAAGATGGATAAACCGACCGCGTATAGATATTGGCTTTGATTGAAATCCCTAAACCGCTCCTCGACGGATATTCAGATACCATCGATAACCAGCCTCAATCATCACCCTAACCAACATGGCCGTGTGACCGCACACGCCAATGCACGGGTCAAAGTAACCACTTGGTTCTCGGGAACGGTGGCCATCTGAAAGCACAGCCACAAGGCAAAGGCATTAGAATTTCTAGGAAAATTGGGCAGCATAACATCTCAGAATGCTCAAAATCAGATTTGAGACATTCAAAATCAGATTTGCAAAACCACTCAACAACATCATATCAAGGTTCTCGTTCAAATGATAGCATACTAAAATTTAGTAGCACCGAATCGAGGATATAAGCAACAATCCTATAAGTTACTACGGATTAGTAACACGTGAACCTAATAGAGAGAAGAGAGCCTAGTCCTATACCCACGCCGAATGAGAAGAGGATGACTCAGATCGAGGGCATAAGGTAAAGGAGTAAAAGAGCCTTACGCTCCTCCCACAATCAATTCCCTACATATAACTAAAGCATTTCTAGACTCAACTTCACCAGTTTGGCTTAGCGGACCTACAGCAGCCCCGCTCGATGCCAACGCTGTCAGACCCCGATTCCAAGTCACATCGACCTAGCTGGTAACACCTCATATCACTTTGCGCCTCACGACGGTATTCTAATGGTGTCGCTTACCATGGCCCGGACCGTATGCGCTTTTGGCTCACGATATGATAGTGTCGCTAGCATCCACATGACAAAGAACCCGGCCGACATGGCTAGTCGTGAACCCAAAGCGCACTAACCTATGGGGACAGCATACATGAATCACTTCGAGCATGTCGGTCATCAACGATGAATTCGGCTGTAGCACTGGCTAACAGACTCGCATCCCGGCTGTAGCAGGCTAGGCAGACTCAATATCACCGCTGACATTTCAAGGGATGTATATAGGAACGAAATGAATCACATGCCGCCACCAAGTGTCCAAGCAGAGTGTCTGGGTTAGCAGACTCGTGAACCGGCTGTAGCGGACTACTATCGCCGTAAGCACGAGACTACATTTCCCATATGAGAGGCTGCCAAGGATAAACAACTAGTTTGTCGGATCCCACTCATACCAAGCATTTCAATCATACACGCAATATGCCCGATATGAGTAAATACAACAAGGCATCACAACAAAACTCTACAACTCAAGTACTTTATTTAAGAGGCTCCGAGGAGCCATACATAACATAGTCATACAGTAGGGGTCACATGACCCAACACTCAAGTCATACAATCATACAAGCACATGCGAAGCAAACTAGTCTCGAGTACGCACTCTAGAAAGAAAGAAAGCTTGTTGGAGCCTTTCTATCTACAATGGCCCTTCACAGTCTTAGATCGCCACCGGTGGCTAGCTTACTCGTCAAGTCAACATCTACATAGAATCTGGCCGGAGAGGGTAGTATAGTCCTCTCTAAAAATATTGATTACAAACATGAGTACAAAAGTACTCAAAGTCTTACCACGTAATCCTATCATACATGCACATTCTCAAGGAAGGAGGTGGAGTTATTTGCAGAAGCCAGCTTTGACTCTTGGCTGCTATCCCACGTGTCACACTTTGTAAAGCATTTTGTCGCATACCAGTCCACTAATCACCATCACAATACTCCACCGTGGATCCTCTCTCGTCATCCCCGAGAGGGCCATCCACGATACTCACACTTATCTTGAGGCTTTTAGTAGTATCCATTTACTTGTCTATGAACCGATATAGGTAACCCGAAGTCCTTCTCCGTGACACGGCTATTCAATAGATCATATTTAACCCCGCAGGGTGTACTTCTTCACACACGCTCACCACTTATCGTCACTTACACGACATGTACTCGCAACCTTCAAGCGGAAGCCCAACGTGGTGTCGGCCACAGCCTACCTAAACACTCAAGTCCCTAGTCCAGTTTATCGCCTATTCGGTTCCATCCGCAGGAGTCCGCCGAGGTTTCCCATACAGCCCCGAACGATGTGTGCAGGGTTCCCGAGATACCAAACGGCACTCTCAGACACTCAACACGGTGCCTACCGCAACACAACCCACCCCTAAGGTCAGCGCTATGCAATGCGCCCCCAAAGATGCTACAAACACCGTAAACTACTTGCAACTCCCTGACTAAGAACAGGGGTGGTTAAGAAGTTTAGAGGGTCCATTGGTTTCGGGCCCAATGCGTGGTAGTAGCTAGTTCATGGATCACAAACACAGATCTCAGCCTAAGTTCGCTTCAATGAAACAACCCACCATGTACTCCTACATGGCCTCTCATCGATACCTTTACCAAATCGTGTTCAACACTTTCACTCGAACCAACACAACCTTTCACTCCAGCCATCATCCCGATGAGCCGACTGACACAACTCTAAGCATAGCAAGCATAGCATGGTAGGAATCACAAACATGGCTCAATCAACTCCTACACATACTAGTGGGTTTCATCTAGTTATCGTGGCAATGACAGTCATGCAAAGGAAGTGGGTTCAACTACCGCAGCACACAACAGTTGAATCGCTGTCTTAATGCAAGAAACGAGAGCGTAAGCGAGAACATGGGTTTGTATCGAATGATCAATGAATTGCTTGCCCGATGGAACTGGGGTAGAGAACTGCCTTCGATGGGTGGTCGAGGTTATCTTCAAGGCGTAACCTATCATGAAAGCACACCGAATAAACACACAAAACAATATGCAACAATATGATGCATGCTATGACATGGCAATATGGATGTGTGTTGGCCTAATGCAAGTTGAAAGAATAGGGATGAACTCATTTGAATCAAGGATTCAAATGATAGCTCATTTGAGTTAGTCCTAATGGTGCAATATCTTATTCTGGTTATTCAGCATAGTTAACTTGTTTTAACATGCATGAAACCTGTACCAATGGATAGAGTGTATTTTCTGATAATTTTTCATATATAAATCTTTGCATTTGGAGTTATAGATAAAAGTTATAAGCATTTGAAATTTGATTTATATTCTGAATTTATTATATAAAAATAAATCCAGAATTTGAATTAATGCGCAAAGATGAGGTCAGCGGACGTCAGGGTCAACGGGTCATCCAGTCAAACTGACCAGTGGGACCCGCATGTCGTGGTTAGTTTAACTAATTAACTTAATTAGAACTAATCCTAATTAGTTAACCGGGGTCCACCGTCATTGACTCGTAGACAACAACAGGCCCACAATGTGGGTCAAGGTCAACTCGCCGGCGGCTCAGTCACGGGCGAGGCCAGACGCGGAGCAAAGTGCTTTTGCACTTTCCGGCACCAAATGGGGCGGGAGCATCTACGTGAGCTGAGATGAGCCGCTATTGGTGGGTTAGCTTGGGTCGGGTGGCTGAGTTGGCACCGCGACGAAGTTAGGCGGCGGTGGGGGCTCTGGTGATGTCGGGTTTGTTGTTAGGGGCAAAGTGAGGCGCTGGAGTGCATAGTTAGGCCCAGCAACTCGGTGAGTGCGATGGACAGGGTGGCGGTTGCATGGCCGGAGCCTGCCGGCGACGAGCTCCGGGCGTAGGTTCGGGCGATCGCGGTTGGGACGTTGTGGTGCACGAGGAAGAGAATGGAGAGGATGGGAGGTAGCCAGCTCACAAGTGATCCCGAGAGAGCCTCGCCGGGTCGGGACGGTCTCGATGCGGCGGCGACGGCGAAGGGGATCTCCGGCGGTGGCGGAGCCGGGCGGGGTCGGCGCAGAGCTTGGGCAGCAAGAGCTCGGGCTTGGCTTGTTTGACGAAGTCGACGACGGCGAGACGACTGCACAAGGTCTCGTGGCGCTGGGACGACGGTGGCTACGGCTACGACGGAGGAGCGGCGACGGTGGCGCCGCTATGGCGAGGAGAGCGAGAGAGAGAGGCAGGGGCGAATGGGGTGTCCTGGGTCGGGCGACGACGCGAGGTCGCCCAGGCGGCGGCGGGCGGGGGTGAAGCAGGCGCGTCACCAGCTGGCGCTGGCAAGGCCAAGGCGGCATCAGTTGCTCGTCAAGCCGAGCCAAGCAGCCATGCTGCCATTGCCGGGCTGGGCGGCGTGGGCTGGTGCACGGCGATGTAAGTATTTTCCTTTTTTAGTCTTTTTCTAATTTCAGAATTTTGTGGGGTTTATTTAAAATACCAAAACTATTTTAAAATCACCAAAATGCTCCTGGTCACTTGTTGGAATATTCCCAACATGAAACATTTTGGTTTGACAATTTTGAACATTTAAAATATTTTATATAATTTAAAATGCCCAAGTTCAAAACTTGTGGATTAACCCTAGAACCCTTAGATGACCTAGAAAATGTTCCACCTCCTTTGACATGGGTTCTCAACCCAAACAAAGAGGATGAGCATTTTGAAGGGCATTTCGATTCATTGAAATAAATTTTAGTAAACCCTAGTTGTTTTAAGGGGGTGTTCGGGGTTTCGCCTTCCCATTTCAAATTCAAATGAAATTTAAACATGATGCACACCCTAATGCATGGTCTAACTGGATGTGACAACTATCGATCATTCAACTAATGATGTGACCTTGTTAATCAAATAACAACTCCTTGTTCATGGTTAGGAAACATAACCATCTTTGATTAACAAGCTAGTCAAGTAGAGGCATACTAGTGACATAATCGCTTGTCTATATATTCACACATGTATTATGTTTCCGGTTAATACAATTCTAGCATGAATAATAAACATTTATCATGATATAAGGAAATAAATAATAACTTTATTATTGCCTCTAGGGCATATTTCCTTCACAAGCATCGCTCATGCCACCGCCACAAGACACTAACCGTAAGGAAGCGATAAAGATCCTCGCCACGCCGAAGTTCCTCGCTGCCCCGATCGCACACGTAATGGTAGGGAAGCGTGGCATCCCGCCGCGTCGAGTTCATCGCCGCCGCGACCTCACACCTATGTGGGCGGAATTTGAAG
>JAHIAM010020848.1:0-16023 GCA_021605205.1 Aegilops longissima | reverse complement strand
CGCCTTTGGCACGCTACTGCTCGGCGCCTCAACTACCCTTGTTAGTCCTCGGGCTACTAACAAGGCCTCTCGAAACGTTTTTTTAAAAAAGAGGGGATTAAAGGAAAATTAAATAATTAAAAATAATTAAAATATTAATTAATTAGAGAATTAATTAACTTAATTAAACCTAATTAATTAAACCTAATCACTACTTAACCTAATTAACTAATGTTAATTAAATCTGATTAGGTTAATTAGATAACAGAGAATGACATGCGGACCCACCGCTGGGTTGACTCACCAACCCTGCTGATCGCTGATGTCGCATGACATCATGCCGATGTCATAAATGCATTTTCGAAATTAATTAAATAATTAATTAAATTCCGTAAATTAATAAAATCTTTTAAAATCATATCTTTTAACCGTAATCCGGATTAAAATAATTTCAACATGAAAGTTACTCGTAACGATTTAGACTAATCCGGATACGCAATTCGCTCGCCCACCACACGCCTAACCTATCGAACCTGCAAACTTTCCTCTCCGGCTCATCTCGTCTCGACAGACGTCCTAACCGGAAAACTTCCTGATGTTTCCCCCAACCAAGACTCCTCATACCACGTTAGGGCACGCCTAGCATCGCTTCTTGACATGTCATGCATCGATATGCATCTGCTTACTTTGTATTCATTGTTTCTTCTTCTCCTAGAGACTACGAGACCGACGCCGTAGCGGCTTCCGACTACACGGTTGATTTAATTCTCTCTTGCCAGAGCAAACCAGCAAGCCCCCCTTGATCACCAGATATCGCTTACTCTTATCTACACCGCTTGCATTAGAGTAGTATAGCATGTTACTGCTTTTCGATACTCCTATACCGCCGCATAGCCCGCCTTGTAACTTCATTGTTATTTTACCGCAATCCTATATGCTTAGTATAGGATGCTAGTACTTTCATCTCGTGGCCCTACTTTCTTGTCCGTCCGCCGTGTTATACTATCGGGCCGTGATCACCGGGAGTTGATCATGGTATATACTATATACTTATACATGATACATGTGAGATTAAAGTCGGTCGGCCGATGGAGCACCCATGAGTGGATCTTTGTATGAGCGGCAGGCAGGTTGAGACCGCTTAGAGAGAGGTGGGCCTGGCCTGCTCGGGCGCTCATGGTTACTTAACATGCTTAACGAGGTCTTGTATTTGATCTGGTTGGCTACGAGCTTATACGCACTAACCATCTACGGGAGTAGTTATGGGTATCCCGCCCGTGGTATCACCGGCACTTCAGACGTCACGACGGAGCGCTGCGCCGGATTGGACTGAACGCCATTGGCTAGGTCTGCTTCGGTCACAGACGTTAACGTGCAGGTGTGCTCGTATGGCGGGGCCTGCACTTCGCTTAGGTTTAGACCGCGTGTTGGCCTCTCTCACAGTGCCTAGGTGGGCTGCGACGTGTTGATCTTCCGCGCCGGGCATGACCCAGAAAGTGTGTCCGCCAAATGACTGCTGCGTACGCGGTAAGATGGTGCACCTCGCAGGAAGTAAATCTATTCGATAGCCGTGATCTTCGGTAACAGTGACGACTTGGAGTTGTACCTTGAGCTTATGACAACTAGAACCGGATACTTGATAAAACACACCCTTCCAAGTGCCGACATAACCGTGGTCGCTCTCGCCTGTGGATATGAGCAGGGATTGCCGGGTAGGATTATTGCTATATGATGTTACTTGAGGACTTCCGATTGTCCCTCCCACCAAAGTAAGACAGGTGTCCGTAAGTTTAGTCTTCGTTAAGACTAGCTATCCCTCTTATTCTCGGCATTCTCAGCTCACCCATCGATATGGCCTTTACACATATATCCATGCATATGTAGTGTAGTTCCTTGTTTAGTAGTACTTTGATGAGTACTCACGGTTGCCTTGTTCCCCTTTTCCCTACCTCTACTCGATTGTCGCAAACTGTACGATGGAGCCCAGAGCTGACGCCACCGCCTATGACGACTACTACTCCGGAGGTGCTTACTACTACGCAGCAGCCCACCGACGACGCACTAAGAGTGACCTAGGAGGATCCTGCAGAGGCCTGCTCCTCTTCGATCTCAGATCCCAGCTTTGTGCTAGCCATCTTATGGCACCTTGTTTAACTTATGTCTCAGATTCAGATATTGTTGCTTCCATGACTCGCCTATGATCGAGCACTTGTATTCGAGCCCTCGAGGCCCTCGGCTTGTATTATGATGCTTGTATGACTTATTTTATTGTAGAGTTGTGTTGTGATATCTTCCCGTGAGTCTCTGATCTTGATCGCATACATTTGCGCATGATTAGTGTACGATTGAATCGGGGCGCACAAGTTGGTATCGAGCCGATCGCCTCGTAGGAATCCCCTTCCAACTCCTTGGTCAAGTCGAGTCTAGACATTGCAAAACTTTTACTAACTTGGCTGTGTGCCTTACGGCCCACGCCGCCATCGGGTGGTACTAGGATCTTTACTCCTCGACCTTTACTCGACTCGAACTCTTCTACTCGGGTTAAATGATTTTACTAACTATCACTAGGATCCCGTGACCGCATTCACCCCAAAGTTGGATATAGCCTTAGTTGTTTTTGAATTGTATTTGAGCAATTTCACACCGCCATTTGACCTTTGAAACGCCTTTGTTTTCGATGGAACCCATGAGGCAGGTCGTAGGCCACACGACGGCCATTGGTGCTCGGGATCACCGCGGTGCTAGCCGAGATGATGACCTATCCGGTTATCGCCGCACCCCGAGTACACCGCCTATGAGGAGTACCAGACTATAACCAGAGCAGACTGCGCCATCGCCCACCTCTACTCTCGGAGTACGAGTCCACTCATCGGCCGCACACCGCACATGGTGTTGGAGTGACTATCGATATGGCAGTCCACGATGTCGCTATGCCGCCTCGACACGTGTTCGCAAGTAGTATCGAGAGTTGGACACCTCCCCTTCGTGCACATTGCTATCGGCCCGATGTTGGTGAGGAGGGTTACTACACCGCTGCCTACACCATCGCTACCAGAGAGCTCCTTCCACCATCGTAACTTTGTTCTCATGTCGATGGGCTGGATCGAGCTAACCGAGCTTTTCGCCACGAGTTGTACATCACCCGTCAAGACTTCTACTGCGGCTCGACGCTGATGCACCCTTTGTCCGATCCGGAGAGCCGCTGCTCGCGATCTACCCAGCCAGGACCGTGATGCCCTGTGGTGTCTTGGCTACGACGGGAGGCTACTCTCCGACTTGGCCCTTTTCTCGCCACCGACGCCGGATTCAGCACCGAGTATCCGCCCCCTGTGTCACCGACGTGGAGGACTATCCACCGCACTACCAGCTTTCAGTGCTACAGCCTACCTCGCAGCATCGCTGGGACCGATGTAGACTTGCTTGTTAGTGTTTGATGTATTCGCCATGAGCCCACGTGCCGCCTATGATGTAGTAGTCTATGTAATCGGACTCTATGTATCGAACTCTATGCATGATTCCTTTGTAAGATATGCCAACTACTATGTAGTTCCCATCATGCCGCTTTCATTATGCATGTTTCATCATGAATGATTCTCGCCTCTTGCTTAATTTCTTAAATGCTGAACTACCTCGTTATATAATAGCAGATGGTTAGGCCACAGGTCGTGGTCGTGGTGCCAACTTCCCACCACCGCCTCGAGTACATGGCTGGTATGATACAACAGCTCGAGATGAATCGCCACCATGGAGAACATGATGGCTCGCTTCTCGCCTAATATGAACCAAAGACCCAAACGGAACTACTCGCAGGATTTCATACGCTCACCCCGCCGCGGTACCGCAGCTCAACCCAGCCATCGGATGTCGATGATCGCCCGTGACATCACCTATGAGATGGAGTCCGCGATGTAGCCCTCGCCACTATGTCACCTTTTGCTTCCTTCTTCCCAAGGGACCCGCAGCTCAATGGTGGGACAGCCACCGCGATTTCGCCAGCTTGAACACTCATCACCGCCGACTTCCAGTTGCTTTTTCCGTGCCTCGCTTCATCCTCAAGGGGTCATGGACCGAAGAAGCGTGAGTTCCGCAACTCACCCAAGGCAACAAGACTGTTGAAGCTTATCAACAGAGTTCTCGGACTTGTCTCGCTATGCTCAAGAGGATATTGCAACCGATGCACGCAGACAGAGAAGTTCCGTGACGCCTTCAAGTCGACATCAAGCTCAGACTTAGTGCACGACTTTGCTGATTTCGCCACCTTGGTGAACAAAGCTATCAACGTTTAAACTGGTCCGCAGGAATACCAGAGTTTCAACAAAGCGCAACCATGACACGGGTTCATCTTCGGGCCCGCCCTCGCAGGCGCAAGATATGGATTCCCAACAGATGTACCACCAATGCACCGCTCCAAAGGAGAACTATGCTACACCTCGCCTCGCTTACAACTAAGCAGCCAAGCTTCCAGCTCCACCACCCCAAGCTCCTGCTCCCACTCCCAATAATGGCTTATGCTTCAAAGGGACAGCCGTGGCACCGCATAGAGAATGCAACCGTAACCGTAATCAGTCGCCCTTCCCCAAGAACCGGGCCGTGGAAACACCTGTAACCGCAACAACACCGCAAGTCTTATGGGCAAGCTCAGCCAACCACGCTGATCTCGAACGAAGCTCAAGACCAGCTCGCCATCGTGATGGGTACACTCTCAGAATTCAAGACCAGATCTGCTTTATTCGATTCAGAGCATCGATTCATTCATGTCTCAAGACTTTGCATACAAGCACGACGTTATGTGAAGAGATGAACTCTTCGGTAGTGGTAAAACCCCATTGGGACAATGTCAAACCTCCATGGTTGGCGCCGACGCCCCGTGGAAATCAAGGGTTGGAATTCTATGCTCCCCATTATCCTCAAGACGCCTAACATCGACCTCATTTTGGGATGGATTGGTTGAAAGCGATACGGCGCCAATCGCTTGCGCCACTAAGACCGCCCATCGCGCTACACCCTTCGATGAAATCGTAAGCTACAATGCTCGCTCGTTCAAGATGCCGAGGCAAGGCTCTATGCATTGAATGCATTGAACGCCGCACCCCTCGAGGGAATTGAAAACATTCCCGCTGCTTGCATTTCCAAGACGCTCTTCCTCAAGAACTTCCAGGATTCCTCGCTAGGGTCTGTCGAATTCACATCGACTTGAAACCGTGCACCACTCCTATAGCCAAGTTGACCCTACAAGATGCCGCCGCATGAACTCCTTGAGCTAAAGGAGCAAATCTCTTCAAAGCGGCTTCATTCGCCCAAGTTGCTCACCTTGGGGAGCACCTTCTCTTTGTCAAGAAGAAGGATGGGACAAACCGATTGGTCCAAGACTACCGCCCTATAAATCAAGCTACCATTCGAATAAGTATCCTCTTCCTCGGATCAATGATCTTTATGATCAATCGCTGGTTCGCTGCTGTTCTCAAACTCGACTTGAGGTTGGGTTACCACCAGATCCGTGTTCGTGAGGAGGATATCCCCAAGACCGCATTCGTGACTCGTTATGGTTCTTACGAGTACACCGCCATGTCTTTCGCTTAACCAATGCTCCAGCCACCTTCTCTCGCCGATGAACTATATATTCATGGATTACCTCGACAAGTTCGTCGTGGTTTATCCGATGATATCCCGATCTTTTCCAAGAATGAAGAAGAACATGTCAACATCTTCGCCTTGTGCCGAAAAGCTACGAGAGCATCAACTCTATGCCAAGTTCTCCAAATGTGAATTCGCTTCCAAGTAACCTATCTTGGGCATGTCATTTCTAAGGATGGTATTGCCGCCAACCCCGAAAGAGTTCAGCCATTCTCGATTGACTCCTCCAAGAACGCATAAGTCGAAGTTTTCTCGTCTCGCCAGCTATTGTCGCCGATTCGCCGAGAACTTCTCCAAGATTGCCGCCTCCGACTAACCTGCTGTATAAGGGCGCCAAATTCCAATGGATGATAAATGTCGAAAGTTTCGTGCACTCAAAGACAAGTTGACGCCCCCCAAAGGCTAGCTCCTCCCGATACTAAGAAGGACTTCGCATTTATCGCGACGCTTCTCGTCAAGGTTTAGGCGGTGTCCTAATGCAAGAGCGCAGAGTGGTTGCTTATGCCTCTCGAGCTTGCGCCTCACGAGGAGAACTACCCAGTTCATGACCTCAAAC
The DNA here is from genome assembly GCA_021605205.1 of Aegilops longissima. Taxonomy (NCBI): domain Eukaryota; kingdom Viridiplantae; phylum Streptophyta; class Magnoliopsida; order Poales; family Poaceae; genus Aegilops; species Aegilops longissima. The sequence goes on along the minus strand of JAHIAM010020848.1, from coordinate 9,854 downwards.
TTGCTGCCGCCATTCATGCACTAAAGCAAGGGCGACATTACCTTCTCGGTAATCGCTATGTAGATCTTCACCGACCACCAAAGTCTGAAGTATCTGCTTACTCAGCCAGACCTGAACCTCCGCTGCCAGAGATGGATGGAGACTGCAGCACTTTGATTTGGGTATTTCTATACGCCAGCAAGGCTAATGTAATGGCTGATGCCTTGAGCCGCAAGTCTTATCGCAACCACCTTCGTGTTCACAAAGTTCAGCCCCCACTTGTTGAAGAATTCGAAAGTGAACCTCCATATTGTTCCTCCGTGCACTCACCGCCCTCCTCCGAGTTCAAGATGAATCTCCTGTTGTTCCCTGTGGTTCCTCTATACCCTGGCCGTTGAACCCGATCTCGTGGGCACCATAAAGACAATGCAGGATTTGACTCGAGGTCTATAAGCTTAAACAAGACATCAAGAAAGGAAATCCTCATCCTTCACTATTGCCGATGATGGCGCTTTGTACTTCAAAGGCCGCTTAGTGGTGCCGTAAGAAGGAAAACCTGAATATGACTCGTAAGGTTATGAAAGAAGCTCATGATACGCCTATGTATCCATCCCGCAGTACAAAGATGTATCAAGACATTCGCCGAGATTCCGTGGTCTAATATGAAGCAGACATTGCTCGCTATGTTTCGAGTGTGACGCTTGTCGTCAGATCAAAGCGTAACATCAAAGGCCCTGCTGAACTCGAAACCAATCTCTATTCCCGAATGGAAATGGGACCATGTTGAAATGGACTTCACACCGGATTTCCCAAATCGCAGAAAGGTAATGATGCTATTCTTGTCGCCATCGACCGCTTTCTAAAGTTGCACATTTTCCGCGGTCAAAGAAACGATCATCGCTAGCCAGCTTGCAACGCCTATATGTCCGTAATTGTTTCACTTCATGGTATTCCATCGTTATCGCCTCGGACCGTGGCAGCTTATTCACTTCAAGATTCTCGCAAGTTTTCAAGAAGCTATGGGGACTCATTTATCTTTCAAGATCGCTTTCATCCGCAGCCTCAAGGGCAAGTTGAACGTGTCAACCAAATTCTCAAGACATGCTTCGAGCTTGTGTCGCCTCATTCGCAAGAAATGGGAGGAATCTCCCAGATGCTGAGTTCTCTTATAATAATAGCTATCAAGCTAGTCCAAGATGGCCCCTTCAAGTGTTATATGGACGAAAGTGCCAACCCCTCTCGAACTGGTCGAACTGGGAACGCCCACTCTTCGTCCGGATATTATCCAACATGTCAAGAACAAGTCCGCATTATTCGCGAGAATCTCAAGACCGCTCACCAAGGCTAAAAGAGTAATTATGACCGCATCACAAAGACATGGTCTATCAACTCGCGAAAAGGCCTATCTTCGCTACATCAATGAAGGGTGCTCACCGCTCGGATCAAGGGCGTTAGCTCGCTATATTGGCCCTTTCACTATTCTCGAAAGGCGGAAAAGTGGCTTATCAACTCGAGCTTCCGCCAACCTTTCTCGTGTTCACGATGTGTTCCACGGTCACAACTCCGACGCCGCTTCAAGGACCCAATCCGAGCAAAGGACCATGAAGTGCTCGAATTGCAACAGACCTCCTATAAAGAGCATCCGTCCGCATTCTCGACTGTTGAACGCCGCACACGCCGGTAAGGCGATCAAGTTCTCAAAGTCCAAAGGGTCGAATCACTCAAGACGGCCACCGGGAACGCGAGGATCGCCTTCGAGATGAATACCCCACTTCTTCCTTCTACCTCCTAAATCTCGGACGAGATTTCTTGTAGTGGAGGAGATTTGTAACACCTGGATGATTAATGAACAAGAATCACCCTGTTATCGTGGCTAAACCTATCTTTGATTCAACCCGCTCTAAAACAAAATCAAAACAAAAGCAAAGATAAAAAGTTTCAAAACAAAAACTAAAATGTTCGGGGTTGTCTAAAATAGCAAACCTAATTATGGTGGGTGCACCAATTTTGTAAAATGTTTTGGCATTTTAAATAAACTAACAAAGCGTAAATAAAGAAAATAATAAAAGAAAAGGAAGACAAAAAGGGAGGGAAACCCCTCGGCCCAGCCAGCCCCCCTCCCCACATGGCCCTCGCCTCGCCCATTTCTGCCCTCGCCCACTTCGTTGCACTGCCGCCACCACCCCTCACACCCCCTTGGCCGGGCCACACAGGCCCCTCGCCCCCACCCCTCGCACTCCTAACTCCTCCTGCCTCAACCACTCGCCTCCCACTCCCACTCGCCTCCGATCCCATCGGGATCGATCCCCCACTCCCTCCGTCTCCCTCCGGGCCACCCACAAGGGGAGGCGAGGTCCCGACCTCCTCCCTCAAAGGATCAGTCCGCCGACGCCTGCTCGCCTTCGAGCACCACCACTGGCTCCCCTCCCGACACTCGCCGCTCGACCACCTCACCGCTTCGCCTCGAGACTGATACATCGAGCTGCCTGGTTGCCAGCGCTTTCACATTGCCGCGACCACCTCACGGACGCCTGTGCTCTTCCTCCCTCAAGGCCGCCTCATCTCCGCTATCCTCCTCGACCACCGCCGCCTCGCCTCTTCAACCCCTCTGCGAGGCCTCTCTCTCCCCAGCCGTCTGACTGTCTTCGCCTTCGCCGGGTCTGGATTCCGCCAGAATGGGCATCCTCTCAAGCTCTCACCACGCTGCCTCGCCCCGCGCCCCACCTTCGCACTACGCCTCCTTCGAACCGTCACCAAGACAAACTGCTTCCTGACCGTTCTCGTCCACACGCCGCTGTCCCGGCCTCCTTCACCGCCTCTGTTTGGCTTCTAGCGCTACTGATCTGGTACTCGTCAAGGCGCACAGTGCCACTAGGCGCTCGCATACTTTGGCACGCGTATCAAGGCGCCTCGAACCACCTTGTTAGTCTCGGGCTACTAACAAGGCCCCACCCCCAAACGAACGGTTTTTATTAAAAGAGGGGATTAAAGGAAAATTAAATAATTAAAATAATTAAAAATATTAATTAATTAATTAATTAATTAGAGAATTAATTAACTAATTAAACCTAATTAATTAAACCTAATCACTACTTAACCTAATTAACTAATGTTAATTAAATCGATTAGGTTAATTAGATAACAGAGAATGACATGCGGACCAACTCGTTAGGTTGACTCAACCAACCCCTGTTGATCGCCGATGTCAAGATGACATCATGCCGATGTCATAAATGCATTTTCAAATTAATTAAATAATTAATTAAATTCCGTAAATTAATAAAATCTTTTAAAATCATATCTTTTAACCAGTAATCCGATTAAAATAATTTCAACATGAAAGTTATCGTAACGACGAGATTTAATCCGGATACGCAATCCGCTCGTCCACCACACGCCTCTAACCTATCGAACTTGCAAACTTTCCTCTCGGTTCATCTGTCTCGACAGACGTCTCGAACCGGAAAACTTCCTGATGTTCCCCTAACCAAGACTCCCCTCATACCACGTTAGGGCACGCCTAGCATCGCTTCTTAACATGTCATGCATCGATATGCATCTGCTTACTTTGTATTCATTGTTTCTTCCCTCTTCTCCCAGAGACTACGAGACCGACGCTCACTACTGCCGCCGACCACGGTGTTGATTTAATCTCTCTTGCCAGAGCAACCAGCAAGCCCCCCTTGATCACCAGATATCGCTTACTCTTATCTACACTGCTGCATTAGAGTAGTATAGCATGTTACTGTTTTCGATACTCCTATATCGCTGCATAGCCTCGCCCTTGTAACTTCGTTGTTACTTACCGCAATCCTATATGCTTAGTATAGGATGCTAGTACTTTCATCTCGTGGCCCTACTTTCTTGTCCGTCTCCCGCTGCGTTATATTATCGGGCCGTGATCACCGGAGTTGATCACGGTATATACTATATACTTATACATGATACATGTGAGACTAAAGTCGGGTCGGCCGATGGAGCACCCATGAGTGGATCTTTGAGGCGAGCGCTAGGCAGGTTGAGACCGCTTAGAGAGAGGTGGGCCTCGGCTCCTGCTCGGGCGCTCGCGGTTACTTAACATGCTTAACGAGGTCTTGGTATTTGATCTGGGTTGGCTACGAGCTTATACGCACTAACCATCTACGCTGGAGAAGTTAGGGTATCCCGCCGCGTGGTATCACCACAGCACTTCAGACGTCAATACGAGCGCGACGCGCCGGATTGGACCGAACGCTCGATGGGCTAGGTCTGCTCCGCCACAGACGAATACGCAGTGTGTGCTCATGGCGATGGCCCACCGCACTGCTTAGGTTTAGACCGCGTGTTGGCCTCTCACAGTTTAGGTGGCTGCGACGGTTGATCTTCCGCTGCCGGGCATGACCCCAGAAAGTGTGTCCGCCAAATGGGATCAAGCGGCTGGTAAGATGGTGCACCCGCAGGGAAGTTAATCTATTCGGATAGCCGTGATCTTCGTAATGTGATCGACTTGGAGTTGTACCTTGAGCTTATGACAACTAGAACCGGATACTTGATAAAACACACCTTCCAAGTGCCGACATAACCGTGGTCGCCTCGCTCGTGGATAAGGAGCAGGGATTGCCGGTAGGATTATTGCTATATGATGTTACTTGAGGACTTCCGATTGTCCCTCCCACGTCTGGTAAGACCGTGTCCGTGTTTAGTCTTCTAAGACTAGCTATCCCTCTTATTCTCGCATTCGCAGCTTCAGTCCATCGATATGGCCTTTACACATATATCCATGCATATGTAGTGTAGTTCTTGCTTATGCAGTACTTTGATGAGTACTCACGGTTGCCTTGTTCCCTTTTCCCTACCTCTACTCGATTGCTGCAACCAGACGATGGAGCCCAGAGCCGACGCCACCGCCTTATGACGACTACTACTCCGGAGGTGCTTACTACTACGCAGCAGCCCCACCGACGATTTACTGTGAGTGACCTAGGAGGATCCCTGCAGGAGGCCTGCTCCTCTTCGATCTCAGATCCCAGCTTTGTGCTAGCCATCTTATGGCACCTTGTTTAACTTATGTCCAGATCAGATATTGTTGCTCCACTGACTGCCTATGATCGAGCACTTGTATTCGAGCCCTCGAGGCCCCGGCTTGTATTATGATGCTTGTATGACTTATTTTATTGTAGAGTTGTGTTGTGATATCTTCCGTGAGTCCTTGATCTTGATCGCATACATTTGCGTGCATGATTAGTGTACGATTGAATCGGGGCGCCAAGTTGGTATCGAGCCGATCGCTCGTAGGAATCCCCTTCCCAACTCCTTGGTCAAGTCGAGTCAGACATTGCAAAACTTTTACTAACTTGGCTGTGTGCCTTACGGGCCCACGCCGCCATCGGGTGGTACTAGGATCTTTTACTCCTCGACCTTTACTCGACTCTAACTCTCTTCTACTCGGTTAAACGATTTTACTAACTATCACTAGGATCCCGTGATCGCATTCACCCCAAAGTTGGATATAGCCTTAGTTGTTTTTGGAATTGTATTGAGCAATTTCCACACCGTCATTTGACTCCTTTGAAACGCCTTTGTTTTCGGATGGAACCTGACGAGGCAGGTCGTATGGGCCACACGACGGGTTATTGGTGCTCGGGATCACTCGCGTGCTAGCCGAGATGATGACCTATCCGTTATCGCTGCACCCGAGTACACCGCCTATGAGGAGTACCAGACTATAACCAGGAGCAAGACTGCCGCCATCGCCCACCTCTACTCGGGAGTACGAGTCCACTCATCGCGGCCGCACACCGCACATGGTGTTGGAGTGACCATCGATATGGCAGTCCACGATGTTGCTTATGCTGCCTCGACACGCCTTCGCAGTAGTATCGAGAGTTGGACACCTCCCCTTCGTGCACATTGCTATCGCGTCCGATGTTGGTGAGGAGGGTTACTACACCGCTGCCTACACCATCGCCACCAGAGAGCTCTTCCACCATCGTAACTTTGTTCGCAGAGCGTCGATGGGCTGGATCGAGCTAACCGAGTTTCTTCGCCACGAGTTGTACATCACCCGTCAACACTCTACCGCGGCTCGACGCCGATGCACCCCTTTGTCCGCTCCGGAGAGCCCGCTGCTGCGCGATCTACCCAGCCAGACCGTGATGCCTCAGTGCGGCCTGGCTGGCTGACGTGAGGCTACTCTCCAAGACTTGGCCCTTTCCTCGCCACCGGACGCCGGATTCAGCACTGAGTATCCCATGCCCCTGTGTCACCGACGTGGAGGACTATCCACCGCCAGACTACTTCAGCTTTTCAGGCAGCCTACCTCCGCAGCATCGCTGGGACTGATGTAGACTTGCTTGTTAGTGTTTGATGTATTCGGCCATGAGCTCGTGCGTACGTTTATGATGTAGTAGTCTATGTATTGGACTCTATGTATCGAACTCTATGCATGATTCTTTTGTAAGATATGCCAACTACTATGTAGTTCCCATCATGCTGCTTTCATTATGCATGTTTCATCATGAATGATTCCCCTGCCTCTTGCTTAATTTCTCAAATGCTCAACTACCTCGTTATATAATAGCAGATGGTTAGGCCAGCTAGGTCGTGGTCGTGGTGCCAACTTCCCACCACCGCCGAGTACATGGCTGGTATGATCCAACAGCTCGAGATGAATCGCCACCATGGAGAACATGATGGCTCAGCTTCCTCGCTTCCAATATGAACCAGACCCAAACGGAACTACTCGCAGGATTTCATACGCCTGAACCCAATGGTACCGCAGCTCAACCCAGCCATCGGATGTCGGATGACTGCCCGCGGACATCACCTATGAGATGGAGTCTCTGATGTAGCCTCGCCAGCTATGTCACCTTTGCTTCCTTCTTCCTCAAGGGACCTTCAGCTCAATGGTGGGACAGCCACCGCGTGATTCGCCAGCTTGGAACACTCATCACCGCCAGACTTCCAGTTGCTTCCGTGCCCGCTTCATCCTCAAGGGGTCATGGACCGAAGAAGCGTGAGTTCCAGAACTCACCCAAGGCAACAAGATCTGTTGAAGCTTCATCGAGAGTTCCTTGGACTTGTCTCGCTATGTCAAGAGGACATTGCAACCGATGCACGCAGACAAGAGAAGTTCCGTGACGGTCTTCAAGTCGACATCAAGCTCGACTTAGTGCACGACTTTGCTGATTTCGCCACCTTGGTGAACAAAGCTATCAATGTCGTAAACTGGTCTCGCAGGAATACCAGTAGCTCTAACAAAGTAACTGCGACACGGGCTCATCTTCGGCCCGCCCTCGCAGGTTAGCAAGATATGGATTCCCAACAGCATGTACCAGCCGAATGCACCCGCTCTAAAGCAGTAATCTATACACACTCGCTCCGCTTACACAAGCGTAAAATCAAGCTTCCAGCCCACCACCCCAAGCTCCTGCTCCCACTCCCAATAATGGCTTATGCTTCAAAAGGGACAGCCAGGCACCTGCATAGAGAATGCAAACTGTAACCAGTAATCAATCGTCTTTCCCAGAAATCCGGTCGTGGAAACACCCGTAACCGCAACAACACCGGTAAGTCTTATGGGCAAGCTCAAAGCCAACCACGTTGATCCGAATTAAGCTCAAGACCAACCTCGCATCGTGATGGGTACACTTCTTCAGAATTCAGTACTTCGTGACTGTTTTATTCGATTCAGGAGCATCGTGATTCATTCATGTCCAAGACTTTGCATACAAGCATCGACGTTAAAAGTGAAGAGATGAACTCTTCACTAGTGGTAAACCCCATTGGGACAATGTCAAACTCCATGGTTGGCGCCGACGCCCCCTGGAAATCAAGGGCTGGAATTTATGCCTCCCCTATTATCCTCAAGACGCCTAGCATCGAATTCATTTTGGGAATGGATTGCTGAAAGCGATACGGCGCCAATCGCTTTGCCCACTAAGACCGGCCCATCCGCTACACCTTCCGATGAAATAGTCAATGCTACAATGCTCATCCTGTTCAAAATGCCGAGGCAAGGCTCTATGCAATCAATGCATTGAACGCCGCACCCTCGAGGGAATTGAAAACATTCCCTGCTGCTTATGCATTTCCAAGACGCCTTCCCAAGAACTTCCAGGATTCCCCGCTAGGGCTGTCGAATTCGGCCATCGACTTCTTGAAACCGTGCACCACTCCTATAGCCAAGTTTACCTATACAAGATGCCGCCGATGAACTCCTTGAACTAAAGGAGGAAATCAACAAATCTCTTCAAAGCGGTTTCATTCGCCCAAGTTGCTCACCTTGGGGAGCACTTTCTCTTTGTCAAGAAGAAGGATGGGACAAACCGATTGGTCCAAGACTACCGTCCCCATAAATCAAGCTACCATTCTGAATAAGTATCCTCTTCCTCGGATCAATGATCTTATGATCAATTGGCTGGTTCGCCGCTGTTCTCGAACCTCGACTTGAGGTTGGGTTACCACCAGATCCGTTGTTCGTGAGGAGGATATCCCCAAGACCGCATTCTGTGACTCGTTATGGTTCTTACGAGTACACCGCCATGTCTTTCGCTTAACCAATGTCTCCAAGTACCTTTCTTCTTACCGATGAACTATATATTCATGGATTACCTCGACAAGTTCTGTCAGGGTTTATCCGGATGATATCCTGATCTATTCCAAGAATGAAGTAAAGAAACATGTTGAACATCTTCGCCTTAGCCGGAAAAGCTACGAGCATCAACCCTATGCCAAGTTCTCCAAGTGCAGAATTTCGCTTCAAGTAACCTATCTTGGGCATGTCATTTCTAAGGATGGTATTGCCGCCAACCCCGAAAGAGTTCAAAGCTATTTTCGATTGACTCCTCCAAGAACGCATAAGTCAGAAGTTTTCGGTCTCGGGCCATTATTGCCGTCATCTGGCGAGAACTTCTCCAAGATTGCCGTGCCTCCGACTAACCTCGCTGTATAAGGCTGCCAAATTCCAATGGATGATAAATGTCGTGAAAGTTTCGTGCACTTAAAGACAAGTTGACGCCCCGCCCAAAGTAATAGCTCCTCCCGACACTAAGAAGGACTTCACATTTATCGGCGACGATCTCACAAGGTTTAGGGTGTCCTAATGCAAGAGCGCAGAGTGGTTGCTTATGCCTTCGGACAGCCATGTACTTCACGAGGAGAACTACCACCTTATGACCTTTCAACTTGATGCCGCTATTCATGCACTAAAGCAAAGGCATATCATTACCTTCTCGTAATCGCTAAGTAGATCTTCATCGACCACCAAAGTCCTAAGTATCTCCACTCACCAGCATTCCTGAACCTCTCAGCCACAGAGATGGATGGAGACTGCTATGGTGTACTTTGATTTGGGTATTTCCTATACGCCAGTAAGTTGGCTAATGTAATGGTCGATGCCTTGAGCCGCAAGTCTTATCGCAACCACCTTCGTGTTCACAAAGTTCAGCCCCACTTGTTGAAGAATCTGAAAGTTTAACCTCCATATTGTTCTCCTCCAAAGTACTCTGCTTCCTTCCTCCGGAGTTCCGCAAGATGAATTTCCGTTGTTCCCTGTGGTTCCTCTCTATACCTCCGGGCCGTTGAACCCGATCCGTAAGCACCATAAAGACAATGTGTGGATTTGACTCAAGTCTACAAGTTAAAACAAGACATCGTGAAAGGAAACTTCATCCTTCACTATTATTTATGATGGCGCCTTTGTACTTCAAAGGCCGCCTCTAGTGTGCCGTAAGAAGGAAAATCCAATATGACCTTATGAGTTATTCCGCGATATGTACATTCTTGTATCCAATTCCTATGTAAAGACAAAGATGTATCAAGACATTCGTCGAGATTCTGTGGTCTAATATGAAGGTGACATTGCTCGCTATGTTTCGAGGTGACGCTTGGTCGAT
>JAHIAM010020846.1:0-19539 GCA_021605205.1 Aegilops longissima | reverse complement strand
AGGGGGCTGGGGTTTTCTGTAGGGAGTGAGGTGAGGAATTTGGGGGTATGAGTGGACCGAGCTGGCGTGAGGTGGGTGGGAGGCGAGGAGGAAGCAGAGCACCCAGGTTTTGGGGGTGTCTTTGGGTGTGGGTAGCGCCTCTCATTCGATAAATATATGGGCTTTTGAATTGATTTTACTATTTACTAGTGTGGATGGGCTGTTTTGTCTTGGGCTACTACTAAATGCGGTGGAGACACTCTACCCCCAGGCTCCTCCTAGGTCATTGAAAGCGTCTCCCTCTCTTGAATGTCGTTATACTTTTTTCAGCGACATGCAGGCCATGCAGCCTGGCAGGCCCAAATGCCATCCACCAAATTAGAAGGCGTATCTTGCGGAGGAAGTCACCCAGTCGTGGCGTGGCGATGTGAGCCGTCGTATCACAAAACCCACCTCCCGCAGATCTAAGTTTGTGGATGAAGCACCCCTTCTCCCTCACCATCTTCAAGAAAGGCAACACTTGCATCGCCCTGTTCTTCTCTCGAGCGAAGGAAGGTAAGCGGATCCGTGATGTTGCTATATTTTCGTTCAGAGAAAAAAAGAACTTTTACAAGCGATAACCGATCCTCACTCTCTTTTTTGTTTCATTGTCATTGCGATTGTGTTTTCCTTTCGGTGGTCTCTAGTATTCGTTAGTTTCATGATGGACCAAGGAGAACCAGGCAAAGATCTGCCGATATTGTGGCAGGCGGGGAGGCTGATCCCCACGAGACGAGAGCTCCAAGAAGATGGAGGCCCACCACAGGCCGAGCCGAGATCGCTCACGGCCACTCTTGAGATGGTCGCGCCCGTTTGAGGTTCTGACCCCGTGGAACTACGGAGGCGGTTTTCCCCCTTCGAGGATGTGTACCACCCCCGTGGCTGCCCAAGGTGATTTCCTTCTTTGCCGATCTCGATTGTGGTTTTCATCTAAGTATGTGGTGATTTTTTAGAAAAGGAAGTATGTGGTGATTAATAATGCAAAATTTTATTAGCCGATGCCATGCTATACATAGTGGTTTAAATAACTTGTGTTTCTTATCTTTGAAAAGTAATTTAGAATTTGTTTCTGTTTCAATTAGAGCCACTGATGCAGACAAGGATTGTGTGTTTGTACATGTCACTTCGCTATGAGGCGGACGACCTGAATATACGCCTTTGGGAAAACAAGTTATTAGGTTGTTGGATCTGGAAGCCATTTGCGGTTACACCAATGAAGAGTTGTATTCCAGCCTCACTTTATTGTCGAGGCGTGTTGTCCGAGGTGTATTGAAGCACAAGAAGTTCAAAGCTACTCCTTTGTTTGTGAGGCATATTGTTCTTGTCAAGCATCTGTGAAGAAGACATGACATGCCTCCTGAAACATGTTTATCGATGCAAGGCCACAAGGTTGTCTTCATGAAGGTTCATAGGTTTGAGCTCTTTACGGGGCGTCCTCAATGATGTTCATGTCAAGGTCAAATCATGTCCAGCCAAATGTAACACCACGGATGTAAACTTCCCTTTTTGGGCAATATATCAATTTGACCTCATCCAATTCTTGTGGGTTCTTGTCATGCTTGGCCTCTTTGGTTTGGTTATGTTGAGGTTTTTCTCTTTTCTTGTTTTGCTCCTTTTGCCATATTGCATTTGTGCCTCTTGTCATATTACTTTCCCTTCTTATCATGTGATTGTGGTGTTCCCTTGCATGTCATGTGGTTGTGGTTTTCCCTTGCATGCCATGTGGTTGCATGTGTCATTCCTATTTGCATTACCATCCCCTCCTTCCCTCTACTTCTTTCTTTTTCAAATGCCATATTTTCCCTCTCTCAATTAATGTTCATCTTCTCCCTAAAAATCTTGCTTGTTACACTAAACCTCCCTGCCAAATATTTCCTCATTTAAAGTTGTTATGGTCAGGTTAAAAAATGGCACAAGTTTGAAGCATTTCCAAACTTGCATTATTTTCTACCTTTAAAATGTCCATTTCAATTTATTTAAATAGAAATTCCGGAGTGTGGGGATATTTTCCTTTCACTCTAAATCTTTTCATTTCTCCTGTACTTCTTTTCTCTTCCTTTTTATTCTAGAAAAGGAAAAAGGAAAGAGGAAGGAGGCAGCAGCGATGGCAGCCAGCTAGCCCCTCTCACAGGCTCCGGCCTCCCGAGCCAGCCCAGCTCTCCCACAGGCCTCGGCCCTCCATGCAGGCCAGCTTCCTCAACCTCACAGCCCAGTGGGAAGGCGCGCCAGCCCGCTCGTTCCCTTCTCCTGCCTTCGCGCTGCCTTCGCGTCTACCCCATTGGATTCCGCCCACGTGGCAGCGCCCGGCCCTTTGGCGGCGACCGCCGTTGCTTCTCACCCACCTTTCCCTCTCCTCTCGCGGCGCCATGGGGACCCAGAGCTCGGAGAGCACGAGCCGATCCGTCGCCCTAGCCCCTTCTTATCCCCCTCGCGTCCGTCGAGCCTAGGGTTTCCCCTCTCCCTCTCGCCGCCGCCGCCGGTAAGAAACCCCAAGATCGCCGCCCTTTCGGTTCCGGCGCATCTCGGCGTGGCCTGCGTCGCCGGCGCTCTCCGGCCACCCCAACCTTCCGCACCGTGTCAATCATCGTCCTCGTCGTCGACTTCGTCCATGACGCCGACTCTGAGGCCGGGCGCCAAGTTCACGGCGCCTGCTCTGTCTTCTTCTCGATTCGTTTTCCGGCGAAGTTCAGCGTCCGATCTCGTCGCCCGTCGGCCGTCTCGTCGCCGATTCCGTGTCCTAGGGTAAGGAGGTATAAACCCCTTCCTCCCTGCTCCTTCTTGCCGTCGTTAGATCCCGTAGCGTAAGGTCGGTCCTTGTTAAGTGCGCGCCCGGCGTGCTCGGCGTGGTGTGGTTGTTTGGGTTCGAGGTAGTGTCACCGGCGGAGTTACTCCGATTCCTTCGGGTTCGTCACTTCTTGTTCTGTGGTGTCTTCCGTGTGCACCAGTCTTGTCCGAAGCGCGAGCCCTGGCAGCCGCCGCGATTGCGGTTGCCTCGCCCGGCATCGTCGGCGTCCGTTCTGATTTGGATCGGGGCCTAGGAGTTATGTCAAGTAGCCTTCTTCCCGTTTCTACCAGATCCCCTTCCTAGCAGGCTGGTCGACTCCCGCTCTCCCACGGCGACACAGGTTCGAACCCAGCGCGCCCTCCCCCTTTATTTTGCTGTTTTTTTCGCTCCTCGCTTGGCGCTCACTGCAGCAGTAGTTGGGACCCGAGCCCCTCTTGTGCATCGTCTCCAGCGCTAGCCCAGTGGTAGCAGTGCGGGATTCCACCGGGGAGACCGGGTTGAATCCCCACAGGGCTCTTTTCTTCCCCCTGTTAAACTGTTTCACCCCTGTCTCTATGAGTGGGGCCCTCTTGTCGCCTCGGCGCCTCCTTTGTGCATATTTTTCCTGTTTCCCTAGTTTCCTTTTCCAGCATTGCTTCTTTCTGTTTTAGGCAAGTCCAAATCTGGACATTTCCAAATCTGGAAATTGCCAATTCTGTCAACTTCCTTTTTAGGCAGGTTTTAACTTAATGCTTTTGTGTTGATTTTTCTACTGCAACCCTAACATATTATATATGTTTTTGGGGTAGAAAAATCCCACCAACTCAGTGGTGGCATTAGTTTTTGCATTTGGGCAAGTTTATGTTCATGTCTTTGTGCATCATGGTTATGTGTTGTCCTTCATGTGCATATTTAGTTGATTTGTGCTATGAGGTAGTTTGTGCACATGCATGGCTTTGTTTCTTCATGATGTTATCGTAGGTTTCTCACCATTCTTGTTTTGCCGTCATATCCAACCCGTGCATCCGTTTCGGTGATCTCTATATCGATTTCTACGAAATCACCTCATCTTTCGATGGCATGCTTGGTTAGCCAAGATGATGCACAGTTTTCCATTACCTTCCGGATGCACATCGCTTTGCATATCCATCATTGCATATCATGTCATGTTTTGCATCATGTTGATTGTGCATTGCACCGTGATTTATTGTGGTTCCTTGTCTTGTTGTTGCTTTGGGTAGGCGGAGGCGAGAACGCTTACGAGGAACCTGTTGAGAAGCGTTTTCGAGGATCGGGGCTTTCGACAACTCGAGAACATTGCGAGCAAGATGACCATACCCTCGAAATCACTTCTATCTTTGCTATGCTAGTTGCTCGCTCTTTTGCTATGCCTATGCTGCGATGCCTACCACTTGCTATATCATGCCACCCATATTGCCATGTCGCCTCTAACCATCTTTTCCTAGCAAACCGTTGATTGGCTATGTTACCGCTTCGCTCAGCCCCTCTTATAGCGTTGTTAGTTGCGGTGAAGCTGAAGTTTGTTCCTTGTTGGAACATGGAGATGTTGTTCCTTATTGGAACATGTTTAATTGTTGGGGATATCACAATATATATATATATCTGCTATGCTTAACACATCTATATACTTGGTAAAGGGTGGAAGGCTCGGCCTTATGCACAGTGTTTTGTTCCTCTTGCCACCTAGTTTCCGTCATACGGTGTTATGTTCCTTGATTTTGCGTTCCTTACGGTTGGGTGATTTATGGGACCCCCTTGACGATTCGCTTTGAATAAGACTCCTCGGCAAGGCCCAACATTGGTTTTACCATTTGCCACCTAAGCCTTTTCCCCGGGTTTCGCGAGCCGAGGTCATCTTATTTTAAACCCCGGGCGGTGCTCCTTGACGTTGGTCCAAACTAAACACCGTCTTGGGACCATTCCTTGGCAACATGGATTCGTGTTCGGTTCTGTCGCTTCGCTTATCCGGTGTGCCACGAGAGCGAGATATGTGCAGCTCCTATCGGGATTTGTCGGCGCGTCGGGTGGTCTTCTGGTCTTGTTTTATTCTGTCGAAATGTCTTGTAGTCCGGGATTCGAGATTGATCGGGTCTTCCGGTAGAAGAATAATCCTTCGTTGACCGTGAGAGCTTATAATGGGCTAAGTTGGGACACCTGCGAGGTAATATCTTTGAAAGCCGTGCCCGGTTATGAGGCGAGATGGGAATTTGTTAATGTCGGTTGTAGATAACCTAAAGTTGACCTCAATAAAATACACATCAACGCGTGTGTTACCGTGATGGTCTCTTCTCGGCGGAGCCGGAAGTGAACACGATGTTGGAGTTATGTCGGCGTAAGTAGTTCAGGATCACTTCTTGATCAATACTAGTTTCACGACCGTGCTTTGCTTCTCTTCTCGCTCTCTTTTGCGATGTAGCCACCATATATGCTAGTAAACTTGCTGCAGCTCCACTTGAATACTATATCCTTCCTAAAGCTTAAATAGTCTTGATCTCGCGGGTGTGAGATTCTGAGTCCCGTGGCTCACAGATACTTCAAGCAGTTGCAGGTTCCGATGAGGCGGTCAGGATGATTCCACGAGCTCAAGTGGGAGTTCGACGAGGCGTGGTCGTTACTAGTGTCGTTTCGGATGATCGATGGTGGTGCCCGATTGGGGCGATTCGAGGATCTGTGTTAGCATTGGGGTATCTTCTTTATTTTGGTTCCGTAGTCGGACCTTGAGTGTACTCTGAATGATGTATGTTTAATTATGTCTTTGTGTGGCGTGGCGATTGTAAGCCAACTATGTATCTTTCCTTGATTATTACATGGGTTGTGTGAAGATTACCTCACTTGCGACATTGCTTTCAATGCGGTTATGCCTCTAAGTCGTGCCTCGACCGTGGGAGATATAGCCGCATCGAAGTGTTACAAGTTGGTAATCGAGCCTTCCCGACTTAAGAGCCCTACTTGATTGTTTCTTGGCGTTGTTGAGTCTAGAATGGAAAAATGTTTTGAGTCTTAGGATTATATATATCGGAGTAGGATTCTTTTTACTCCTCGGTCCTTCATTCGCTCTGGTGAGGTATCTGGCGTGAGTTTTGACTCTTCTCTTCTCAAATTTCACTAAAAAATTTTTTAGGATCACGTGGGTATCTTGGAATCGTTCCGATGGTTTTGTGATGAGAACATTGTTCTTGGTGCCTCGACATTTAGGGGTTGTGGCGGTGTCCGGGGAGTTGAGCTCCGGGTGTTGTCGTCACAATTTTATCGTTGCGATTCTGGAATACGAGTTTTACCGACATCGAAATCTCTTTTGTGCGATTGTTGGTGAGATAACCACGATAGCCCGATCTTGTGGCGAGTGCGGAATATTGCCATGACTTGTATAACGGATGTTTTTGAAGGTCGAGTACCACGATTTCCGAGATTTCTTGGTTATGTGTTGTGGATGGATCTGATTTGGATCTAGGTATTGTTAGTTTGGGTGATATATTTTGTGTCCCTGTATCCCCAACACAGTTGCATAACCAGAAAGTTTGGGAGTTTATAGGTGGGAATTCTAGTAGCTTACGGGATATTCTTTCCGACGGATGTATGATTTGAGATTGGGGTTCAGCGTCTAGTGGTCCGCCCATTCACGGTCGATTCTGATGGTCGTGAGGCGTCTTAAAGAATCCTTGGCTATGCTGATTCGGGGCGTCTTGTTAGTCATTAATGGCGTCCGCTATCGTCGTGTCGTGTGGGCCCCACCACGAACACTTTGGCGAAATCTCTATCATGTGTTTGTTCGGCTCATTCTAGAAGCCAACCTTTTGTTTTCAGTTATGATATTGAATTGTTTCTCGGACAGGATCTTGTTTCCATATTCGTTATCTAAGTGGCTTCTCACCTTTTTGGACGTGTGATGTTTAACTTTGGGAATTCATTCGTTCATTCTTGTTGAATGTTTATTGTGAAGACTATATGTTGCAATTTCTATCCGTTGATTCTACTTATCATTTGTCTATCAAAGGACTAACGGATGTCACCCTCTTGAGGATGGCTCCATGTAGCGTCGAATCCGGATCGCAATGATGGGGATCGATGAATCCTCCACCTCCACCTCCACCTCCGCCTCGAGCGTGGCAAGCTATTATGGCAGCCACCAATGCCAATGCTCGAGATGATTTTGCAGCTCTTGCAGAAGCGTTACTTTCGAGGGCAAGGCAATCAAGGCAATCAAGGCAATCAAGGTCAAGGCAACAATCAGCCACACTTTGCTACTCTCGATCGGTTTCGCTAATCGGCGAAGTCTTTCGGTTTACGTGTTGAGGCCACGAGGCGGCTGATTGGTTAGTGGACATCTGCAAGCACTTTGGTAGCAATGTCGGACACGAGGACTTTGTCAAGTTTGCATCGTTTCAACTCAAGGATCAAGCTGCTGAGTGGTTCGACAATACAAAGATTCGAGAGGAGGTCGTGTCATTACAGGATGAGTTCGCCGTGATTTCCGAGCTCATCACATTCGAAGAGTGTTGTGGAGAGCAAGCGTGAGGAGTTCCGCAATCTCAAGCAAGGCACCTTGTCATCTATCAATACAATATCCAGTTCGAGCTTCGCTTTCGTTTTGCTAAGCAAGATGTACACGATGAAAGGAGTATGATCTATCGGTTCGGGGTAGTGCGAGAGAGGATGCGCAATTACCTCTTGTCTTTGTTTGAGCGGATAAGTATGATGATTTCTACAACATGGCACTCAAGCAAGAAGCAGCACAGCTCAAATCACGAGGCTTCTAAGAAGAGAATCGGGGGCGCAGATTCAGTCCTCCTCGTCCTCTCAAGTGGCAGCCAAGCGGCGAAGTTTTATCTGCCCCTCCTCCGTTCCGTCGGCCTTACCGGCAGAAGAACTCAGGTGGCGTGGATCTTCCACCCACCCAACCCAAGCTATCGGAACAAGTCTAATTCTCAAGCTCCAAGGTCAAGTGCTCCTTACCACCGTCCGCTCTGGGGTCACTTGCAACAAGTGTCGGCGAGAAGGGTCACTATCTTGAACAAGTGCTTCAACGGGCGTCTTCCGCCTCCTCCTCTGTGAAATCTTCAAGCAATGCGGTGGTCAAGCATAATCCAAAGTTTGCCAAGGTCAATATGATGAATGCAGCTCGAGCGGAGGATTCTTGATGTGATCATGGGTAATCTCTCGATTAATGATATTCTGCAAAAGTCTTATTTGATCTTTGGTGCATCGCATTGTTTCATGTCGAGATCGTTCTTTGCAAGAATGATTTTCTTGGTCTTACGGATAAACCTTTGGGTGTTATTTCTCGGCAAAGTCAATGAGAGCCAACTCAATAGTTCATGATGTTTCTATCAAGATGGGCGATTACAGATTTCTTTCTAAACCAATGGTTCTTGGTGACTCGGACATTGATCTTATTCTCGGAATGGGTGGCTTTATCGGCACAAAGCTCAGATTGATTGTGCTGCCGGAAATTCATTTGACTCATTCTTCTATGATGTGATCATCTATGCCTCGTGATGAAACCATTGGTTGTTTTCTCTCAATGAGAAGGGCGAATTGAATGCCATCTCTCGATTCGATCGTTTGTGAGTACCAAGATGTCTTTCGGAAGAGCTTCGGGTATGCCTCCTCATCGGCCCGATTGAGTTAGTTATCGATCTTGAGCACAGCCTTGAACCCGTTTACAAGCGTCCATACAAGCTTGGACTGATGAGTGAGGAATTGAAGAAGCAGCTCGATGAACAAGAAGCGTCTGGGTTTGATCGGACCGAGTTCATCTCCTTGGGGTTGTGGTGTTCTTTTTGTGGGAAGAAGGATGGCTCGGACCGACTTTGTGTCGATTACCGTCCATTGAATAAGAAGACAATCAAGAACAAGTATCCACTTCCCAACATCAATGAACTTTTCGAGCAACTCAAAGGTGCTACGGTGTTCTCTAAGCTTGACCTTCGTATGGGGTATCATCAGTTCGCATTACGTGAACAAGATATTCCCAAGACAGACATTGAGAACAAGCTTTGGTTCTTATGAATATCTTGTCATGTCTTTCGGCCTCGTCAATGCTCCTCCAACTTTCTCTCGGATGATGAACTTCATATTCAATCCCTACACCAATGAATTCGTCTTGGTCTATCTTGATGATATCTTGGTCTTCTCCAAGAATAAGAAGGATCATGCCAAACATTTGCGATTGGTGCTAGACAAGCTCGAGAGTACCAATTCTATGCTAAGTTCTCCAAATGTGAATTCTGGCTTGATGAAGTGCTTTATCTTGGTCATATCATCTCTTCCAAAGGGCATCATTGTTGATCCAGAAGGTGTCATAATTGTGAATTGGGAACCTCCTCGAATGTCAAGCAGCTCATGGCTTTCTTGGTCTTGCAAGCTATTGCGAAGGTTCGTTGAGAACTTCTCCAAGATTGCAAAGCCTCTTTCCAACCTTCTCGAAGCGGTGAAGTATATACGGTCTCCAGTGTGGCGTTGCTTTCAAGACCCTCAAGAGAAACTTCGTCACAGCTCTGTTACGACTCCTCTGATGAATCCAAGCCTTATGAAGTGTTACTGATGCTTCTCTTCAAGGTCTCGGTGCTGTGTTAATGCAAGAGAAGAGAGTTGTGGCTTATACCTCTACTTGATTGAAGCCCAGAGAGGAACTACCCCACTCACGATCTTGAGTTGGCGGCGATTGTCCATGCTTTGATTACTTGGAGACATCTCTTGTTGGGAAGGAAAGTGGACATTTTCACTGATCACAAGAGTCTCAAGTACATCTTCACTCAGCCTAACCTCAACCTCGAGGCGGACTCGATGGGTCGAAATGATTCAAGAGTACAACCCAAGTATTGAGTATACTCGGGCAAAGCCAATGTCATTCTGAGGCGCTTTGAGCGGGAAAGCTTCTTTGCTGCAGTCTAATCCTCAAGCCCTTTCGGCCGGATCTCTGTGAATCTTTCCATAAGCTGAATCTTCAAGTTGTTCCTCAAGGCTTTCTTGCCAACCTCATAGTATCTCCTACTTTGGAAGATCAGATTCGTGAGGCTCAACTTACGGATACCATAGTGAAGAAAGTGAAGCGTGGTATCGACAAGGGCATTTCAAGTACAAGTGCTTCCATGTTGATGACAAAGACACTCTGTTCTTTGAGGACGGATTATGGTTCCTAAGGGTGATCTGAGAAAAGTCATTATGAGCAGGCTCACAATTCGCTTCTATCCATTCATCACGGAAATGCGAAGATGTACCATGACCTCAAGCAGTCATATTGGTGGACTCGAATGAGGCGAGAAATTGCTCAATTCGTGAATGAGTGTGATGTCTGCGGAAGAGTGAAAGCGAGAACACCAAAGACCAGCTGGTCTCCTTCAACCTCTTGCTATTCCTGAATGGAAGTTTGATCATATTGAAATGGACTTACGTGACTGGTTTTCCAAAGTCCAAGCGTGGAAATGATGCTATCTTCGTTGTCATTGACAAGCTGACTAAAGTGGCTCATTTTCTTCCTATCAAAGAATCCATCACTGCAGCTCGGTTGGCGAGCTATACACCTCGAGTTGTATCTTTGCGGCATTCCTCAAGTGATCTCTTGAGACCGTGGCAGCATCTTTACCTCCAAGTTAAGGATTCTTTTGAAGGCCATGGGCACCAACATTCGTTTCAGCACAGCTTTCCATCCTCAAACAAGTGGCCAAGTTGAGCGAGTTAATCAAATTCTTGAAGATATGCTCGGGGCTTGCGTCATTTCCTTGGTATGAAGTGGGAAGATTGTCTTCCATATGCGAGTTCTCTTACAACAACAGCTTCAAGCGAGTTCGGGCAAGGCCCCATTGAAATTCTCTATGGCGAGAAAGTGCGTACTCCTCTCAATTAGTGCAGGGCGGTGAGCGTAACTTCTTGGCAATGACTTGATCCGCGAAGCGGAAGAAATGTGCAAGGTCATTAGTGAGAATCTCAAAGCAGCATAATCGCGATGAAGAAGAGCTATTATGATGATAAGCACCGTGATGTGGCTTTTGAAATGGAGACCATGTCTACCTCGCGTCTCTCAATGAAAGGTACTCGTCAAACCCGGTATCAAAGGAAGCTTGCCCCTAGATCGTGGGTCCTTTCAAGATCATTGGGAAAAGAAGCGATCTAGCCTACCAACGAGCTTCCATCCAACTTTGCAAATGTGCGATGTGTTTCACGTGTCACAACTTATAAGTGCTTCAAGGCTCTGAGCACTATCAACCGAAGAGATTGACCTTCAGAAGATCTCTCTTATCGTGAGCACCCGTTGCTATTCTTGAAGAAAGCCGGCGCAAGACTACAACAAGTCAATCAAAATCCTGAAAGTGAAGTGGTCACACCATTCCGACCGAGAAGCTACACAGGGCGCGAGGATCACCTCCGTTCAAGTATCAGGAGTTCTTTCGGTCCTAGATCTCGGGGCGAGATCCTCTTGTAGTGGTGGAGTGTTGTAACACCACGGATGTAAACTTCCCTTTTGGGCAATATATCAATTTGACCTCATCCAATTCTTGTGGGTTCTTGTCATGCTTGGCCTCTTTGGTTTGGTTATGTTGGGTTTTCTCTTTTCTTGTTTTGCTCCTTTTGCCATATTGCATTTGTGCCTCTTGTCATATTACTTTCCCTTCTTATCATGTGATTGTGGTGTTCCTTGCATGTCATGTGGTTGTGGTTTTCCTTGCATGCCATGTGGTTGCATGTGTCATTCATATTTGCATTACCATCCCTCCTTCCCTCTACTTCTTTCTTTTCAAATGCCATATTTTCCCTCTCTCAATTAATGTTCATCTTCTCCCTAAAAATCTTGCTTGTTACACTAAACCTCCCCTGCCAAATATTTCCTCATTTAAAGTTGTTATGGTCAGGTTCAAAAATGGCACAAGTTTGAAGCATTTCCAAACTTGCATTATTTTCTACCTTTAAAATGTCCATTTCAATTTATTTAAATAGAGAATTCGGAGTGTGGGGATATTTTCCTTTCACTCTAAATCTTTTCATTTCTCCTGTACTTCTTTTCTCTTCCCTTTTATTCTAGAAAAGGAAAAAGGAAAAAAGAAGGAAGGCAGCAGCAGCGATGGCAGCCAGCTAGCCCCTCTCTACAGGCTCCGGCCTCCCAGGCAGCCCAACTCTCCCCACGGGCCTCGGCCACTCCAGCGCCCAGCTTCCTCAACCTCACCCCGGTGGGAAGGCGCGCCAGCCCGCTCGTTCCCTTCTCCTGCCTTCGCGCGCCTCGCGTCTACCCCGCTGGATTCCGCCACGTGGCAGCCCGGCCCCTTTGGCGGCGACCGCCCGTTGCTTCTCACCCACCTTTCCCTCTCCTCTCGCGGCGCCATGGGGACCCAGGCTCGGAGAGCACGAGCCGATCCGTCGCCCTAGCCCCTTCTTATCCCCTCTCGCGTCCGTCGAGCCTAGGGTTTCCCCTCTCCCTCTCGCCGCCCGCCCGAGTAAGAAACCCCAAGATCGCCGCCCTTTCGGTTCCAGCGCATCTGGCGTGGCCTCGTCGCGTGGCGCTCTCCGGCCACCCCAACCTTCGCACCGTGTCAATCATCGTCCTCGTCGTCGACTCGTCCACGGCGTCGACTCTGAGCCGGGCGCCAAGTTCACCGCCGCCCTGCTCATCTTCTTCTCGATTCGTTTTCCGGCGAAGTTCAGCGTCCGATCTAAATCGCCGTCGGCCCGTCTCCGTCGCCCGATTCCGTGTCCTAGGGTAAGGAGGTATAAACCCCTTCCTCCTGCTCCTTCTTGCCGTCGTTAGATCCCGTAGCGTAAGGTCGGTCCTTGTTAGTACGCGCCCGGCGTGCTCGGCGTGGTGTAGTTTGTTTGGGTTCGAGGTAGTGTCACCGGCGGCGGTTACTCGATTCCCTTCGGGTTCGTCCTTCTTGTTCTGTGGTGTCTTCCGTGTGCACCAGTCTTGTCGAAGCCTGAGCCCCACAAGCGCCCATGATTGCGGTTGCCTCGCCCGGCATCGTCGGCGTCCGTTCTGATTTGGATCGGGGCCTAGGAGTTATGTCAAGTAGCCTTCTTCCCGTTTCTACGGATCCCTTCCTAGCCGAGCTGGTCGACTCCCGCTCTCCCACATGGCGACACAGGTTGAACCCAGTAGCGCCCTCCCCCTTTTATTTTGCTGTTTTTCGCTCCTCGCTTGGCCTCTGCAGCAGCAGTAGATTAAGGACCGAGCCCCTCTTCTGTCGATCTCCGCGCTAGCCCGGTGGTAGCAGTGCGGGATTCCACAGGGAGACCGGGTTGAATCCCCACAGGGCTCTTTTCTTCCCCTTTTAAACTGTTTCACCCCTGTCTCTGTGTGATGGGGCCCTCTTATCGACCTCAGCGCCTCCTTGTGCATATTTTTTCCTGTTTCCCCTAGTTTCCTTTTCAGCATTGCTTCCTGTCTGTTTTAGGCAAGTCCAAATCTGGACATTTCCAAATCTGGAAATTGCCAATTCATCAACTTCCTTTTTAGGCAGGTTTTAACTTAATGCTTTTGTGTTGATTTTCTCTGCCACCTAACATATTATATATGTTTTGGGGTGAAAAATCCCACCAACTCAGTGGTGGCATTAGTTTTTGCATCTGGGCAAGTTTATGTTCATGTCTTTGTGCATCATGGTTATGTGTTGTCCTTCATGTGCATATTTAGTTGATTTGTGCTATGAGGTAGTTTTGTGCACATGCATGGCTTTGTTTCTTCATGATGTTATCGTGGGTTTCTCACCATTCTTGTTTTGCCCGTCATATCCAACCCGTGCATCCGTTTCGGTGATCTCTATATCGATTTCTACGAAATCACCTCATCTTTCGATGGCATGCTTGGTTAGCCAAGATGATGCACAGTTTTCCATTACCTTCGGATTGCACTCGCTTTGCATATCCCATCATTGCATATCATGTCATGTTTTGCATCATGTTGATTGTGCATTGCACGTGATTTATTGTGGTTCCTTGTCTTGTTGTTGCTTTGGGTAGGCGGAGGCGAGAGCGCTTACGAGAACCTGTTGAGAAGCGTTTTCGAGGATCGAGGCTTTCGACAACTCTGAGAACATTGCGAGCAAGATGACCATACCCTCGAAATCACTTCTATCTTTGCTATGCTAGTTGCTCGCTCTTTTGCTATGCCTATGCTGCGATGCCTACCACTTGCTATATCATGCCACCCATATTGCCATGTCAGCTCTAACCATCTTTTCCTAGCAAACCGTTGATTGGCTATGTTACCGCTTCGCTCAGCCCTCTTATAGCGTTGTTAGTTGCGGTGAAGCTGAAGTTTGTTCCTTGTTGGAACATGGAGATGTTGTTCCTTATTGGAACATGTTTAATTGTTGGGGATATCACAATATATATATATATCTGCTATGTAACACATCTATATACTTGGTAAAGGGTGGAAGGCTCGGCCTTATGCACAGTGTTTTGTTCCTCTTGCCACCTAGTTTCCGTCATACGGTGTTATGTTCCTTGATTTTGCGTTCCTTACGGTTGGGTGATTTATGGGACCCCCTTGACAGTTCGCTTTGAATAAGACTCCTCCAGCAAGGCCCAACATTGGTTTTACCATTTGCCACCTAAGCCTTTTCCCCGGGTTTCGCGAGCAGGGTCATCTTATTTTAAACCCCGGGCGGTGCTCCTTGGCGTTGGTCCAAACTAAACACCGTCTTGGGACCATTCCTTGGCAACATGGATTACGTCGGTTCTGTGCGCTTCGCTTATCCGGTGTGCCACGAGCGAGATATGTGCAGCTCCTATCGGGATTGTCGGCCACGGTCGGGTGGTCTTCTGGTCTTGTTTTATTCTTTGTCGAAATGTCTTGTAGTCAGGGATTCGAGATTGATCGGGTCTTCGGTAGAAGAATATCCTTCGTTGACCGTGAGAGCTTATAATGGGCTAAGTTGGGACACCCTGCGGGGTAATATCTTTGGCCGTGCCCATGATTATGAGGCAGATGGGAATTTGTTAATGTCGGTTGTAGATAACCTAAAGTTGACCTCAATAAAATACACATCAACGCGTGTGTTACCGTGATGGTCTCTTCTCGTGGGCGGGAAGTGAACAGTGTTGGAGTTATGTCGGCGTAAGTAGTTGGGATCACTTCTTGATCAATACTAGTTTCACGACCGTGCTTTGCTTCTCTTCTCGCTCTCTTTTGCGATGTAGCCACCATATATGCTGAGTAAACTTGCTGCAGCTCACTTGAATACTATATCCTTCCTAAAGCTTAAATAGTCTTGATCTCGCGGGTGTGAGATTGCTGAGTCCCGTGGCTCACGGATACTTCAAACAGTTGCGAGGTTCCGATGAGGCGGTCGAGATGATTCCACCGAGCTCAAGTGGGAGTTCGACGAGGCGTGGTTAGTTACTAGGTGTCGTTTCGAGATGATCGATGGTGGTGCCCGGTTGGGACGATTCGAGGGATCTGTGTTAGCGATTGGGGTATCTTCTTTATTTTGGTTCGTAGTCGGACCTTGAGTGTACTCTGAATGATGTATGTTTAATTATGTCTTGTGTGGCGTGGCGATTGTAAGCCAACTATGTATCTTTCCCTTGATTATTACATGGGTTGTGTGAAGATTACCTCACTTGCGACATTGCTTTCAATGCGGTTATGCCTCTAAGTCGTGCCTCGACACGTGGGAGATATATACGCCGCATCAGGATACACCAAATTAGATCGAGGCATGAAATAGTTGCCCGGCTAGTGTTTAATAGTAGTTTGGATTGTGTCTAATTATCAGAACCTTGCCTATTGTCGACCCCTCTAGGGCTAGTACTCTGTTTGAATCCGTCTATAGGAACTGCTGCTACTTTTGTGTGCCCGTGAATCATGTAGGAACCATCGTAATTGTTGCCGTCTCAGAATCGTCCTCACTAGTTTTTCATGAATATGGCATGGTAAGACATAAGTTGTCACGGTTTATCATCTGACGGTGTGTGTTTTGATGAAATAGAGCACTCATTCGAGAACAAATGCGCCTCACGTATACATAAGTACTTGTAAACACTGTTGGTGCTACCCCACTTATAGCAGTTGTGCAAAACATGGCACATTGGCTCAGCTCGCTTCAACACTAGGCTATCGACCAGCTAACAATCAACAATCTGTTATGCGACATATAAGCAACTATGTATCTTGTTATAGTGGTTCATGCAGTTAATTGAGGCCACAATGTAATAAATTCCAAGCGTTCACGCTAGTCTAAGCGCTCATATGGAACACTCACATTAAACTTCGTCTTCATAAAAACTTGAAAAGCATAAGTTAAGCAATTTTATACATCTTAATGATTCATAGAACATAACAAACATATACTAGTTCATAGCAAAAGACAAAGTTGTGAGAAGGTTTACAAATCAGGAAAAAACAAGCAAGGCTTCTCTGAGCAAAGGGCCTTACGGAAGGCCTAAATTTCCAGGAGTTCACTCTGGTTTTCTTGTTGCCACCATCCGGGGTTAGGTTCTCTCATTCCGAATAACCAATTATAATTGTGGTCTCGGTGGAATGCTGAACTGAACCATCACGAGTGTACTAACCAGCTGAAATGCTTGTGCATTCCACTAAATTTAAGCACCGCTATTTGCAGAAATAAGCAGACCACAATGCCTCTTGTCCAGCGCATCTGTCCAAAAACACGCCCGTGCCAGCTAGTCCTCGGTCCATGGATGAACTGGTAGAAAGTGCATTACGGACTAGGATGCGATTGTTTTAAGCTCGTCCCTACCTTTGCAATCAGGAAGTAAAACGTCTGAATCAGCTTCTTTTAGATTGCGTTGGTCATTCTACCTTAGTTACTACCAATGTAGGGATACCTTGAAGGCGGGAGGTTACCGGCGGACAGCGAGGAAACCATCTCATTTCTTGCAGTTGTACTAAAACTGAGGTGTGTGCTTTTGATTGCTCGGATAGAAGCGATACGGAGAAAGACATCCCGAAACTATATGGAGCAGACATCCCTGTTTGCGCCAAATCTGAAATCTGAGTTATTTAAGCGATGTGAGATATTACTACTTTCCCCGTTTCCTCTTAGAACCAAGTCCTAGATTCATGCTATAGCTTTCCACTTTCTTCTCTGTTTGAACCAACGCTTTGAGTCATTGTAAGAACTAGCTTTACTTCTAATAATAGTAGAAGTCTAGGTGGCTTTGGAACAATGGACGGAAGTAGAAAAGGATCCTGTGAAGGGAGCTGGGGCGATGAAACAAGGCAGGTTCGAAGGAATGTATAGCGAGGGTCGTCGGCATGTGGCAAAACAGGCGTCGGGAGGCGCATCTTAGCCACAATACATGAGGGAGGAAGAAGGGGTTCGGAGGCCCTCCAGAGCAGCGGTCTCTCGGAGAAGACGCAACCTGGCCGCCCGATCAGGGCCAGCGTGGGCAGCCGTTGGTCTCCTCCCTGCCGACAGCGACAGCGTGAGCGATGCACCTACACCCCTGCCCGGTCGAGGTTGTCGGCGGTTGTGACCAACCGTGAGCTGAGAGAGAGTGTGGCCACCTATGTGTTGCTTAGATCTGGAGAGCATGAGAGTGTGAATGAGAGGAACCCTAGTAAAGCAAGCGCTAAGGCTCCTGCTTTTATATATGGTGGAGTGATTTTGTTGTACCGACTTCAAAAAAAGTGCTCCTCGTGTGCCAGCAGTGGGTGTGAGAGAACTAGTGCGTCGTGCACGCTTCTCTTCGTGAGTACAATATACTATGCCCAAAGAGCGTTCACATAAGAGTAATAGTATAAGTGTGTGGCGTGTGAGCTAAAATAAAATGTCGCGCCGTCTTTTGTTTTTAGAAGTTACGAGGGTAGGGTGTGAAGAGCACATATGTGCATGGCGTCTACTGCGAGATAGGCGGTGGGTGTGACATGCGAGTCTGCGATAGGACTCGTGAGAGTCGTGACTCGTGAGGGTGTGTGTGCGTGAGAGAGAGGGGGGCATGTATCAATGCAATGCATGTGTCCATAAATCATTATCCGACAAGCGTTAGCACAAGCCTTTTCTGAGCGAACACCGTAAGAACCGTTAGATCGGCATCCGACAGTGTCAGTTTTGCCATGTCATTTAACAGAACAGCCACTCCTCCTACACACAAATCTTCCATGTGAGTGTTAGCAACTGCCGTATGCTCTCCGTTCCGAAATGCAGTGCATATAGCTTTAATGAAAATTCAAACCTCGCAAACTTTTACCGAGTTTTCGTGTACCAAATTGCACATGTAGAATACCATGTATATATCATTTCATTTATCTTCGAGAGGTAACTATAAAGATGGGTGAGGAGTGTACAAAGAAAGACCATCGTATCACCCGCAGCAATTTCAAGCATCCTTTAGTGTCGAGAAATATCATAGGAACTCTATATGATATGATTTTTATAGGATTTTTTCCTTTAGAGCCAATTGGTTCATAGGAATAGATTCATATACTCCACATTTCAAAGGAAATAAACATGATATCATATCTATAGCTTTAGAGCCACTTGGTTCATATGAATGGATTCCTATACTCCTTAATTTCAAAGGAAAATAAACATTAGCGTATATTCAATAGAAAACTTCCTATGATATGAACTAAATTACATCTCTTTTCTAATCCCTCCTCATAGGAATTGAGATACATGTCATCTCTAGATTCAATAGAAAAGTTCCTATGATGTGAACAAATGACATCTCTTTTCCAATCCCTACTCATAGGAATTGAGATGCTCCATGTCATCTCTTCCCTACAACTTCCATGTATACATCTTCTATTCCTAAATAGATAGTACAACCCACTAGTAGCTTTTTCCAAAACATGCAACTATGGCACAAGAACTATATAGTGTGCCAATAACTTTGAAAGATGGTCGCTGGATGAAGCTAACCCGATAGTGCAGAGATAGGCAAATCCAAGCACTCTTTGGCGTTGGATATCATCAACATTCCACGGATCTGCCACATTTACAATTTAGAAGACTCCATGGTTGAACTTAAGCATAATGCACAAACCTCAAAACACAAGCACTTCTCCTTTGTTCTAGAATCTTACGTATCATAATTGATTATTATTTTTCTAAATGAATAGCCATTATTTGTTTTTTACTTTATGATTTACAATGCACAACCCATGAATCTTAACATTTTTATAAAACTAATTGATTTTGAATGAGATGAACTATAAGAACTAAACGAACATCTACATCATGCATATATGACTCAAAGCTTTACATGCTATAGTGTGTATTTATTCATAATTTGGTTTCAAAATCTCATGCGTTCAATACATGTGTACCTTATTAGTTTTGAGTAGAGTAGCAAATTTCATGCGGCCCCAGGTATATCAAAATGCAGGGCCCATGCATCATTGCCTTTCGGTCAAACCTACGTCCACAATTTTTTGTACGTACTATATCTCCATTGGTCCCCGAACCCAAAATGTTGCCTCGTTCCCGTAAAACCAAGCGGCCCACACATATTTAAGGCGTCGACTCAAACCCGTTTACTACGACGTGGCCCCGCACGCCATAGTACTCCTACAAACCCTACCGCCGCACTCATCATCGGTTTTCTTCAAGAGGACGAGGGAGAAACCGATTTGTAGTGGAGGCGCTTTCAAAAAAGGATCATGGTGGAGACCCTACCTAGGGTGCCTTAGGTAGCTGCCGCACGCATCATTGTTCTCTCTTTTCTTTATGCTCTTGCACCCTAGAGTGAAATGATGGTTTCTTCGTCCGTCCAGCTTAATGCGGGAAAGGTGGGGCTTTGTGATTTGACCCCTCATCGCTCATTTTCTACTCTGC